>JBBPDI010084356.1:0-11043 GCA_037974545.1 Cucumis variabilis
TTAATTAATTATTAACTAATTGATTAATTGTTAATTAATTAATAGATTTGATAAAAAGAATCTCATAATTTTCTCCTACTCAGTTTCCTATTCAAAGAAGGAAATAGAGTTATAAATATCTAGAAGAAAATAGTTTTTTTAACCAATTTTATCAAGAAAAGAAAGTCAATGCTTTTGCTCTGCAAAAAGAAAAATGTTTCTCTCAACTACCTCTATACGTTTTCCCATCTCAATTGGTTCCCACAAACCAATCCCATCCTAGAGGATAGGAAGGTCTCCGATGGGTGGTGTCCCAATTTAGAGATTGATTTGTAGATTCAGAAGCGTCATCGAAAGTAAGTTATCGTATCCTATAAATTAAAAGCATGCTTAGATTTTATTTAGAATTTTGATTCTAATTTTGCCAATGTACTGATATTTTAAAATTTCCAAATTAATTTGAGTAACGGTTCTTTAAATTATTTCACTGTCATAGGTCTTTTATCCCTTCAAAAGCATGGCGTGTTAGAGAAAATGTGTATGAATGAGTGCGAGAGTGTCTTGAAGAGCCATATAATCTATTTCTTAGATATGATGAAGCATTCAAACTTATAAATTCAGGTACAATATTTCACATGGAACTTGAAGATGATCGTTTCTTCAAATATTTTTGTGATTGTTGGTCCATGTGTTCGAGGATTCTTAAATTGCATTAGACCGATTATAGTCATGGATGAAACATTTCTTAAGAACAAATATCGGGGTCAGTTGATAGTTGCCATTTGCTTAGATGGTAACAATCAAATTAATCCTCTTGCCTTTGGAGTGGTTGATAGAAAAACATATGCTTCAATACAGTGGTTCTTAGTGATATTAAAAGGTGCAATAGAGTAGGTGCCTAATCTAGGCTTCGTGACAGATCGAAAAATATGCTTTTCTAAGGGTATTTCACTAGTTTTTCCCTCCGCATTCTATGACCTTTGTGTCCAATATTTGACTCAAAATTTGAATGATTATAAGAATGGCATTGTAGCTACTTTGTTTTACAATGCATCAAAAACAAATCGTGAATCAACGTTCTTAGAATCGTGGAGAAGTATTCTTGTATTTCCTAATGATTTTGCAATGACCATTACGCCTTTGAGTCCTGCAAATAATGAAGGATATCCATTTAAATTTAAGAGGAAACAGTTTCCATTATGCCTTAGTTTTATAATGACCATTAACAAGGCACAAGGACAAACAATACCACATGTTGAAATTTATCGTTCACAAAATGTTTTTTCACAAGGACAATTATATGTTGCATTTTCTAGAGGCATCTCGATGAAAACGACAAAATTTTTGTTGAATATAAATGTTGAAAATGTAACAAAAAAAACGTAGTATATAAAGAAGTACTCATTTAAGTATGTCTTTAATATTATTATTTTTAAAATTTACCATTGCATGCTATTTATTCATTTTAGCAAAAATATATACTAACAAGGTTCTCACGTGCAATGCACGTTTTATATACTATATTAAAAGTGGCTTAGGGGAGAATCCTTTTTGGACGATTCTACCCTTTGCCAAATTCTAAATTTCCAATATCAACCAAATTTAATTTATATTTTATTTATGATTATTTAATAAATATAAAAATATATAATTATCATTAACCATTTATAATCTTTTCAAACTTCCACGTTCATGCCTAACTTATTATTTAAAAGATCAAGAGGTTAAAATATGAAAAGTTATTTCTTATTAATAAAAGTTCAAAGTGGTTTCAAGGGAGAATCATTTTTTGAGTGCTACACGTGTTTAGTAAGCCTTTTAGGTACATATGTATTATCTCGCACAGATCTTGAACATTCCAAACTTTTACTATGCGTTCCAAAATCGAATTTCTACCTCTCTTAAGTTCTATGAATAGCTTTTACGCATGTTTAGGAAGCCTTTTAGGTACATATGTATTATCTCGCACATTCCAAACTTTTACTATGTGTTCCAAAATCGAATTTCTACCTCTCTTAAGTCATATGGAGTGCTTTTACGCATGTTTAGGAAGCCTTTTAGGTACAAATGTATTATCTCGCATATATCTTGTACATATCTCACACATATCTTACACACATTTCTCACACGTCTCGCACATTCCAAACTTGTGAATCCCGAAGAAAACACAATAACTAGTGAATCTTGAAGGAAACACATTAACTGATGAATCCCAAAGGAGACACAACTGCAGAAGGACACATCACTACAAGTATGAGGCAACTACTAGTAATCCATAACGACATCCACACATGTCAGTCATATCATAGATATTAGTCATATTTAATTAACATGTAGAATCATCCTAAATCACATAAAACAAGTATATAATTGATCATTGGATTAGATATTTGAAGTTTAGAA
This sequence comes from Cucumis variabilis, assembly GCA_037974545.1. NCBI lineage: Eukaryota > Viridiplantae > Streptophyta > Magnoliopsida > Cucurbitales > Cucurbitaceae > Cucumis > Cucumis variabilis. The sequence continues at coordinate 2,383 of JBBPDI010084356.1, forward strand.
GTTGCAAGTTGTTTGCAAAATGTTTGCGAGATGTTTGTAAGATACAAATAGTGGCTAAAAGCTCCTTAAACCATGTGCAAAATCTTCCTAAATCACCTATAATTTGTTTAGGATTAATGATTTGAACTTTGGAAGTTGCAAAATGTTTGTGAGATATTTGCGAGGTAAAGAAAAAATAGTACCTAAAAACTCTATAAAATATGTGTAAAATCACCTAAACTAAGTATATAATTGATTTGAAATTGGACATTTTCAAGTTTAAAACTCGTGAGATGTTTGCGAGGTAAAAAAAAAATTGTAGCTCCCTTGATGTGTAAAATCATGCTAATTTTTCCATATTAGTTAAGAAATCATAAGTTCAATTAAAAAAAATCGACTTTAAAGAATTTCTCCATAAAAAATTTCAGTAGCATATAACAGTAAAACAAAATACTAAATTACATTTACCAAATAACACGACAACTTGATCAAAAGTGGCAAGAAGATTAGAGTAAGTTTAAAAGAATAAGTTTAATAAATAAGTAAGTAAATCAAACTTTGGGTACACACCTATCTAATTTCCCCTAAACAGATAAAATAATCACAAACCTAAAGTTTTGTTCTAGAATTTAAACCATAGAGGTGAAGTAAAAAATATATATAAATAGTGAATTGTACAATAAATCATATCCAAAGTCAACTAGATAAGTTAATGTAACATAGTTAAAAAAATATCTTATCTAACTCTAAAAAGTAAAAACAATCTAATTTATTATTTGTTTAAATTGACCTGTTTAAAAAACAGAATCGAAAATCAAAAAAAAGAAAAGTCGATGAAAACTTAAAATAAAGTGGTTGTAAGAGTAGAAAACTAAAATAAATTTATTTCAAAAATATTTTTTAATAATTAAAATAAACAATTTTTCCAAAGAAAGAGAGTTTGAAGGAGAAGTTAAAGAAAACGATACTCAGTTGAAAGAAGAGAGTGAGTTGTATGAAAAAGAAAAACAAATTCAAAAATAAATTGTACTTTTTACTTATATTTTAGGATCAAAGTCCATTTTCTTCTAATCAATCTTAAAACTCCATGACCCCGTAAGAAAAATGACTCTATTGGACGATTTTGGATAGGTGTTTAGGACGATAACAGGCTCCGCCACGAAGGAAATAAAAAGAATGTAAACATAACGAACGAATAATGAGGACAGAAAGGAATGGTGGGCCATACCCTCCACAATAATTTTAATTAAATAATTAATTTAAAAATTCTAATTCCTCATAAACTCTAAGGGCAACGAAACAACGATTGTATAAAGGTTAATATGGTAATTTCAAAGAGAAATGAGAAAAAAAAAGTGAAGAGCACGCGGTTCACATGCAACGCATAGAGTTTCGAAAGATTTGAAACATTTTATATTCTTGGGAATAGAGAATTTTAAATTCAAACTGCAAAAAAGTAAATCCACTTTCTTCTAATCTCTCCATTCGCCTCTTCTTTTTCTTTCTTTCTTAATGCACTTTCTTATTTAATTTACAAACTGAGTTAACTTTCAAAAAATTTTCATAAATATAATAAAACATCAAAATACTAACAAAATAAAAAAATATATGAAATCCACTATCTTCTTAAATATTTCAAATTTGTCCCTCATTCAAATTTTTATTGTACCAATTCTTTTGTTGGGAATTTGGTAATCCAATTTAAACACGCCAAAGAATATTTGATTTGGTTGATTGCCAAATCTAAACTATCCTATAGTCAAATTTAAACGATTTTATAGCAAGTGTACTAAATATTTACACGCGAATGGTCAGTTAATTGTTGCACATTTTATATATTTTCATGAATTTTTTCTGTTTTTAAAATTGTTAAATATTTTAGAATTTTGTTATGTCTAGAAAAAAAACCACTGAACAGAATGTGCCACATCATTTCCTTTAAGTAATTAACAAAATAAAAAATAAAAAGGAAGGACGGCCAATAACCTTACCAGATAGAAACTTCAAAAGCATACTTGTGGTGTTTGAAAACTCAAATATGCAAATGCAATCTAAACGTAACCTTAAAAACTAAAATTGTAACTTTCTTCTAAAATCAATTTTGACCTAAACTTCTCAAGTAGTATCATCTTTTACTTAAAAGCTTTCAATTTTATCAGATTGCACCTCAAATTTAGATAGATTTTAAACCTCTAACAATTTTTTTCTTCCAATATCATTAAAAAGAATACACGTGTTGAATGAATTATAAGCAAATGTAGTAATAAAAAATTGATAATATTTAAGGAAAAAACAATATTAGATGTATTTTACACTAACATGTTTTTGTTAAAGAAAAATTATTATAAATGGTAAAACTAGCAAAATTTTAGATCTTGCCTATGATCGATATAGATCTAAAATTTTGTTGTATTTTATAATTTTTTTATCCTTTTACTATATTTGAAAACACTCATTCTTTAAATGAATTATTAAAATTGAAGTGGGTAAAAGTTAAATTTGTTTAAATTTTAAGATTGAATAAGATGGAAATTTAAATGGACCCAACATGATAAATTTAGTGTTGTTTATTTATTTATTATCATTATTTTACTAGTAAGGAAAACCCAAAGAAACTTTTTAAGCAAAAATGAACTAATTGAAATTAAAAGTTTAAGTATAGAGATTAAAAATACTATAGAATCAATTTCATTTCAATTGGTATGGTTTTAAAATTTTCACAAAAGTATAAAGCCAAAAATGATAATTAACGATATAACAATTGAATCTAATGTTTAATTGACAACTAGTTTCCAACTTATAAAAGATAAAGGATTTGATGTCAATTTTTTTTTTTTTTGGTAGTGACTATCTATTTTTATAAAATTGTCGAGCCTCAATTTATTTATGAATGAAATCTTAGTAAATTTTCACACTAATTTCTATCATAGAAATTAAATTTATTTAGAAACTACTACCTTCAAATTAAATCATATATAAAATCTTTTCAATGAACAAAAAAAAAGTCATAAAAGAGTTAAATTTAGGATTTGAAAATTTCAATAATCTCGAGTCAAACCACATTGATTTCATGGAAGAACTCCCAAACCACATTGATTTCATGGAAGAACTCCCAAGTGATATCCTTTTCCTTTTAGAGTAGAATCACAATAGAGCATTTTATTTGTTTATGTATCTTATTCTTGGAGGTTGAAACACACAATGTTAGCTCAATAAACACAAATTTAATGTCTCACCACATTTAAATATTCTCTTTTTCTTTTCCTCCTGAAGAATACCATTTTATACTCTTGTATTTTTCATGTTCGGGATCATATCAATTTAAACTCTAAACTAATAATTATATCAATTTAAATGATAAATGGTTTGTTGTTGAGTAAATTTACAATTTTCATTACGTTCGATTTGGAACAACTTTAACATTAATTAAACTTTTAAATTTTCATAAATGAAGATAGAACTTCTTTTGGCAATTATCAATTCATAATTTACTTTATTCATCCATGTTGTTAAACACACATTTGAAGAAATTATGCATGCTTGAGAGAAAGATAACACAACATTTGAATGTTAGCAATTCTTAATAAAAGAACGTTCTATAACTAGTAAATGTATAAGTTACCAATATGCAACTTAAATTGATACATCCCAAAAAAAATATTGGGGTATAGAGTGACAATCAATTTCAAGTGAATTATTTAGGTACTAATTTGGTTTTGTATCTCTCAATGTTGATATTTGTATTATATTTTATAGTAAGCATCCTATCAATTTTTTATTTTATTTTTAGGCAACTCTAGTATTTTCCAAGCTCTATTTTGATTTAGAGCATTTATCTCTTATATAACTGTCAATTTCAATTTAGATCTTTTAATACCTCTAATTGTATTATTATTTGAAACAAACAAGTCATTTACTTTAGACTTGAAAGGCTCTATAATTAACTCTTTGACAGTTTCTCTTATGACATGAAATTTGTAATAGGATATATGGTACAACTACTAACACATTTTTTAATAACTATGGGAACATCGAGATCTGGCACGACTAACAAAGTATTTTGAATAGTAGAAGTAGGAATGATAAAAGAATAATAAAGATTATCGATTTCATTCATTGAAGTTTCAAATTGGTTTTGTGAAAGATCAACTATTTTGGTTATTGGTTTTGAAAGAAGAAAATACTTGTGAGAAAAGTAGTTACGAACTTCTAAGCTATAAAAATATTTATTAAATTTTAAGAGTGGAAATCATTAGAACTTTCAAGGTAGAGAAAGAAAGTAGATATTAAAGTTATAAAGAAGAAAATTCAAAAGTCTTTAAGTCTAACCATAATAAAAAAGAGGAGACATATCTTAAACAACCATGAAAGGCTCCTTTTTAAAGTGTAGTCATGTTATGATGAGTGGTTCAAATAATCTCAAATATTCAATCCTTGTAATGGTCTTTCTTAAAAGTCAATTCCTTAATGTTCTAATACACACTAATAATATCCAAATAGAAGAAGGTGGCCATATTACAACATCTTTAGTAAACTTTAAATTTTACACTTTTTTCAAACTTCAAAGATGGTTGCTTTGAATGTGAAGATCGATATATTCATTTGAGATAAATATTTTTATTATTGAGATAAATATTTTTATTATTTGTGACAGATCGTTATTCAACCTCTTTCACAATAATAATGTTATGTGAGTGTTGTTTAAAAATTAAAAATAACACATGCAAATGATAATGAGTAGAATAGTATGGGGAACACTCATTTAATAATAATGCTATGTTTATGCGATGGGTATCGTCCTTGTGGCTTCTGTTTCAGAAATTATTGATGATCCATAGTAGAAGTTTGAATGTCTCTATTTGACAAAGTCTTTAACAAAGAAGTTGCTTCTATAGTAACATCTATCCATAGTCTTTATGGGACATTTCAAAACAAGGAAAAGAATGTTGAGTGTACGTAGTAAGTCTTATGTTGCATCTATATCAAGTATTTTTGAAGAGAATCCTAGTCAATATTTTTATATGCTTTAAATTTGTCTTTTCACATAGGAATAGAAAAGTCATGAGTTCTTGCATCTATAAGAAATAGATCACATGCATTCATATTTGTAAAAGGGGCAGGAAAGTAATGAGCTTCAAGTAACATGAAAAAGGTCATATGAATTTGATTTTCTTTCATAATGTTCTATACATTATCTCTTGAAGATAATTAACATTGATTCTTTAATTTATACTCGTGGACATATCTAAAACATAAATAATAAATTATGTAAATTCATATCTCATTCTTCTTCTCTTATTGATTATTTTTTGTTTGTGGGTTTGTTTATGTCATAATATGGGAAATATATGTTATATTTCATTTGATGGTAATTTTGGTTTACATTAGTTTTCAAAAATTATAATAAACTTATAAATATTACTTTCATGTGATTATTTATTTTATTGTCGACATTTTACAAATAATTTTAAATTTCAAACTCAAAATTTGAATTTTTTAAAACGTGTATGATTTTAGAATTTAGCCAAAATTATTTTATACCATTTTTTTTATTATTTTTAAATATAGCAAAATGAATTAAAATATTTATAAAATATAGCAAAATATCATAGTAATAAACTGTGATAAATCAAAATAAGTTACTATTTGTATTTACTTATATATATTATAATAAACACACATAAAATGGTCTATTTTTTTTCTATCATAGTCTATTATATATATATATATGATCATAATTTACTGTATTGGTAAAGATTTTGATAAATTTTTTTAATTAAACTAATATTTGTTTTTCTATTTTCTTTGCCTCGTATAAATATCTCTAGTCACATTATTCAAATCTCTCCCCCCATTTCCCTAGTCCTCATTTTCTCCCTAATTTTAGATTTTTTTTTAAACCAATACTTTCCCTTGTGAATTTGGGAAGTTGTTAGAGACCCTCAACGATAAACAGTATACCTTTAAATTTTGGGTTACATTAATCTAAAGTCTGAATTTTTATAGGTGTACTAATTTACAGCATCTTTTAAATTTTGTTAGATCATTATTGCATGAAACTTATAGTGTGAGTCAATTAAATTCCTAACATTTCATAATCTCAATCAATTGATTCTTCAATTATAAGACTTGTGTCTAAAAGGAAGGGGCAATTTTGGAAAATAAGTATGTTAATACAAATCTTTGAAGAATGCTCTGAAAAGTGAGTGTTTTGTTGAATCATGTAAAGCTAGGTGATGCAACAAAGAAAAGTGTTTTGGATGCTTGGCGATGAGATTAGACGTTGAAGAGTTAGGATTTTTCTAGAAAATTTTTTAATTGTGCTTAATAGGCCACGTGTAAGGGTTTAAGCTAAGCATGAGTTGAAAAATTATCAAGCTTACACATGTATCAATTAAGTAGGAGCTGACGAGTTTATAAGAATTTAAGGATGACTAATTTAAATTAGGAATAACATAAATAAGAGAAGAGATTAGAAGAGAAGGGGTTATTCTAAAATTTTGAAAAGGAAAAGTATTAAGTACTCTCTTGTTCAAGAAATCACTAGGCGAGAAGAAGATCTTTTGGGAGCAAGGTGTTCTAAAGAAAGAACTCAATGTTGTGGGTGATTTTCCAAAATGTTTAATATTTTCAAAGTTTTCTTCTGAATTTCTTGGTCATTTGTAATGTTGTTTTATACGTTAATGATTATGAAAGGAATGATTTTCTAAAGAAAGGTTTTATTCTAATTAAAGTTCTGTGCATGATGATTATATTGAATGTTATGTTTGTTGGTAAACTATTAGTCTTATTTCTATCCATGAGCTAACTATTATGTGCACATAAAGAGTGAAAGCAACCATGTAGAGAAAATGATTGCATGGTGGAGTGAAGCCGGATGATGTGTAAAACGAGAGTATTGAACTTAGCGACCTAAGCAACGAGAAATGAACCAGAAAATTCTCCAAGAGATATCATTGATGAAAAGGACATCACATTAGTCTATGCGTGGGAATGGTTCATGTTCTTGGAAAAAAGGAATATAAGAGACTAATGTGTGATTTTTGTTTGTGAAAAGGGGCGATGAAGCCATGTTTATGAGATGTTTTCTTATATTGTATGCCCAAAAAAGTTTTAAAAATCATCACTTACTAAGTTTTTACTTATGGTTTTAAGTTTTCCCTCTCCCTGATTTTTAGGCATTAAGGCCAAGTCTGAATAAGGAAGTCAAGTTACTACGCGAGGAAGCTAAGCAAAGCGTTTAAAGCTTAATGTTATAGTTCATGTATTTAGAGAAGCATGTAAAATGTAGTTGGAATACTATTTATTAAGTTAATAAAAGAGATTGTTTGTTAATATTTTTGCTGCATTATGAATTTCTTATTTCCTAATAATTAAAGGAATTAAACAAAACTAGGCAATAAAGCCAAAGTTTCAAGGACTTAAGTGTGCATTCTAATGTTTCATTTTGAGGTATCAGGAATGCTCAAGCCGCGTCGCGTGCCACATAGAAGGTTAAATGAGGCATGTGGGACAAGACGTGTTTAATTATTAAGTTAATAAAAGAGATTGTCTGTTAGTATTTCAGTTGTGTTATAATTTTCTTATCGCTTAATAATTAATTAAAGGAGCTAAACAAAACTAGGCGAAAAAGCCAAAGTTCCAAGGACTTAAGTGAGCATATATTTTGGCGTTTCATCTTGAGACGTCAGGAATGCTCAAGTCACATCACGTGCGACATAACGAGTTAAAGAAAGCATGCAGGATGGAACGTGACATCAATTTTATGATTACCTTTGGAAATCATTCATGCATTAAGAATATATTTACCAAATTGTAATTCAAAATTGGTGTAATGTAATAAAGTTCCATTTGATTGATGAATGGTAGTAAGCCTAAATCACAAACGTAGTTGGATTTCTTTTGATCGTGTTTATTTAAAATTACAAATATGTCACATTTATTGTTATCAATTACCATTTAACCCTAAACGATAATGGTAACGGTAAAGGTAAAAGTGATAGTAAATGTGACAAATTTATAATTCTCATATGGGTATGTAACAATATTTCAACCTGTAATTATTAAAATTAACATTAAAGAAAGTATTGAGTCCCATATAATTTTCATGCAAAATCAAATCAAACACCATTCTTTTGCATAAATTATGACGATGTGAAAAGAATGTTGAAACTGTTTGATTATAGATTTGGAGGCGATCCTCACAGTTTCATTACGATTATGAAAAACATAAATAAACAACAAATGTAATCAACTAGGGACTACTTTTACATTTTTATCAATAGATCGATTACGTTTCACATAGGATAAATGTGGCCTAATTTTCAAACATGAATAAACTTCTCTGAAGGTTGGTTTTACTAAATGGATGACTAGAATTAGTGAATGAACAATTCTCAACGACAAATTTTGTATTAGTAAATTGATCTGTATATAAAAGTTTACAAGTCTATTTTTACATAAATTCACGTAAGTTTTTCTCAAACATTATTATTTGTAAATTAATAAAAAAGTAATTATAACATTTATAAATGTCTACAAATATCTCGATATAGCAACACATATATTAATGTTTTTGGGGTGGGGTCAAACTAAAAAGGGGAGGAAGAAGAAAGAGAAAACCATCCATGTCAACTAGAGATGTCTGTGGGACGAGGCTGGGATGCTACTTGGCATACCTCC
>JBBPDI010084361.1:0-13200 GCA_037974545.1 Cucumis variabilis
ATCCAAGTTCAAGCCATTATCCAGGAAGGATAGAAAAGCACTAATAAGAGGCCTATAGGCAGTGTTGGGTGTGGGGTGCTAATTAAGCTACGTCCTAAGTAGTTTCAGTTTCATGGTTAGAAAGACCAACGCCTTGTACGGAAATATGATGGTAGAATGACCTAACTCTTTATACTAAGCTGAGGTCATTACTACTAAAACAAATAAAGACCATTTTTATTAAAAATAAAAGAAAATACTAAATTTTTAAGGAAAAACTTTAAATATTCATTTATTAATTATAAATAAAGTATGTAGAGATAACATAATAAATAAAATACTAGTTCGGGTCCTATTTATTTTTTAAAGAAAATAACATAAAATATAGGTTCGATAAATCTAAATAAAATGCCAAAAGTCAAAATACTGTAAAGATAAAGCGGAATCAACATAAACTTTTTCCTTTTTATAGCCACTTTTTGGTAAATTTTTTATTGGGTTTAGGTATACTCATCAAGTGATAATTATTGGTTTAGAATAAATTTACAATTGGATTTAAGTTGGGTTATTTTATTTGAAGGTTGGCTAAATTTATTGGAGGATTTGAGATGTGAATTTTTCCCAACCAAGGTTGAATTGGTTTCAACCTCATTCGTTGGTAAGTTTGTAAGCTTGAGTAATTAATTGTTTGATGTGGTTATCGAACTATTAATTTAAATCTTATTTATGTTTAGGATTTGCCTGTTGGAAAGCTTGACTGTCGCTAATAGGAATAAATTTTGTTTAGCTAATCTCGAGATATGAGATTCTACTACTGGACCACAATGTTTACATGTATACGTTTCATTATGCATTAAGGTAGCTAAGATGCATAATTTAACTGATATGGATGACCGACATAGATGGCTACGAAACGATAGACAACTGATAAGTTATGAGGATATATGTTATGACTGAGATATGATATGACTGAGATATGTTATGATTGATAAGATATGACTATGCTATGATGTTTATGATATGTTACATGTTATGGGCTGAGGTGTTCTGTTAACTTTATCTATTAGGGTCGTACCCATATGGGTGTCTCTCGAGATCACCACTCTTTTTATGAATGTATGTGTTCGACGTGACCACCGGTCTGTCATGACAAATTTTATAACTTTTATGAGTGATTCGATGGGATCACTTACAACCTGATTTTTTGAGGTGGTCCTTTAGATCGAAGATCAGATGTGTTCCTACGAGATCACTACATAGCGTGTGTTCGAGAGAATAATAGTTATGGGGTACTTTCATACGAAACCCTAACGGAAAGTTAACACATTTAACGGGACAAGTAGTAGGTTCCTTACTAAGTATATGTTTATACTCACTCTTTCTATGTTTAACTTTTCAGGCAAAGGTAAAGGTAGAAGTACATGAAAGCTGATGAATGACAATAAGTGACCATGGCTCGCCTAGGAAAAAAATTATGTTGCTTATGCTTTATCTTTACAGTATTTTGACATTTGGCATTTTATTTAGTTTTATCGAACCTATATTTTACTTTTAAAGATAAATAGGACCTGAACTAGTTTGTATTTATTATTTTATCTCTACATACTTTATTTATAATTTATAAATGAATATTTAAAATTTTTTCTTTAAAATTTAGTATCTTCTTTTATTTTTAATAAAAAAAAGGTCTTTATTTGTTTTAGTAGTAATGACCTTAGCTTAGTATAAAGAGTTAGGTCGTTACAGTTGACACCAGAGCCTCAACTTTTAGGTTTTATAGACTGACTTACGATGTAAGTCTTTGATTTTATCCTTATGGCTAATACGGTCCTTTATCACTCGCCATGTATGTTTTATGATATAAGTTTATGATTATGCATATGTATATGATCTTGCCTGTGTTAAACTAGATAAGAATGAATGTTATTAAAGTTATGACTTAATAGTGAAGGACTTTAGGTGGTGGAATTTAAGAAAAATGCCACCACGCAGAAGTGTTCGTAGAGGTGGTAGGAGAGGTCGAGGAGCTGGACGTAACCAGCTTAAAAGACAACCTACTGTACAAGCTATCGACCTTATTGCACCTGACACTCATGTAGGCCTTGCTACCATGGAGCAAAGATACAAATATTTGTTATTCGAAGCATTGACACAACATCAGCCTGCCCAGCAGACCTAGTCAACTTTTGTTCAAATGCCATCTGCAGGTGTTCAGATCTCAACTGCAGATGTTAAGGCCTCAGTTATAGCCCAAAATGTACCTGATCAGCAGTGAGCAAAAGTAAAACACTTGAGGGATTTCAGGAAGTATAACCCTTAGCCTTTTGATGGACCCTTCGAAAACCCCACTAAGGCCTAGATGTGTGGTTGACCTCTATAGAGACTATCTTTTGCTATATGAAGTGCCCTATCAACCAGAAGGTTCAATGTGTCGTGTTCATGCTGAAGGACTAAGGCACAACTTGGTGGGAGTCCACTAAGAGGATGCTAGGAGAAAATATAAGTCAGATCACCTGAGAGTAGTTTATGAAGAATTTTTACGTTAAATTCTTCTCTGCTACTCTAAGAGATGCCAAATACTAAGAGTTCCTGAAACTGGAGCAAGGCAGTATGACAGTGGAGCAGTATGATCATGAGTTTGACATTTTATAACGCTTTGGTCCTGAAATGGTAAAGACCGAGGCTGACATAGGCGACAGATTTGTTCGAGGCCTTAAGATGAAGTTCCAGGGTTTTGTTCGAGCTTTTAGGCCAGCCACCCAAGTTGACACGTTGTGCCTGGCAGTGAATATGAGTATGCATGAGAGGGTGGATTTGCCTAAGACTGCAGAGAAGGGGTCAAGCTCAGGTCAGAAAAGGAAGGCTGAGCAACAACCTACAGTGGTACCACAAAGGAATTTAAGGTCAGGTGGTATGTTCTAGCGGAAGGAATAGAATTTCTATCGCAAAAGCGTGTGAACGCCGTGCAAAAGAAATTCAATTTGAAACACATGTAAAATTCAGAGAAAATATTTAAACATGCTTCTATGGAAAAAAATAAGAAAATAAAACTAACCTTTGTAGAATCTCCCAAGGATTCTTGAACCTCCAAAAGAAAAGTTTTCCTTGTTATTCTCAAGATAAAAATCAACAGAGAGTTTGTGGGGCTTCTATGATTTTTGATTTTGTTAAAGGAATTTTTTTTTAGAGAGATTTCTATTTGGAACAAAGAAATCGTAAAAACACATAGAAGAGATAGCACTCATAATTCTGTATCTTAACCAAAAGATATGAAGAGAGATGAAGAGTTTCCTCTCCATCACGTAGAATAACTCCCGGGAGTTATTCTTTATTTAAAATTATATTAATATAAATTTAAACTATATTATGTCTCATATACTATTAACTTTATATTATATCATATATAATAAAGCCAATGGTTTAGATCTTCTCATATGATCTATAGTTCTAATATGAGTAGAATCCACATTCATTTTAATCTATAGTTTATTTATGAATCTTATTTATATTATTATTATTATTTTAATCATATTCAAACATTAACTTCTCTCATAAAAATTTTATATTATAATGTATCAAATATATTATATTAACGGTATCATATACAATTTATTTTCTTTAATCAATTTGAACAATTCAAATTGAACTAAAATAAATTTGGTTCTCATTTGTCCTTATTGAGCTAACAAGAGGACCTTATGGACCTACAGATTGAAGCTTAAATGATGTGAGATTAATTAATTAAACTCTTTAATTAAATTAATCTCTATTAATTAACTATCAGTCATTCTACTAAAGACCAATAGTTACACTCTTCTTACTGTAGATATATTTTTATGTCCATTAGATATAACTAATCAACAATGCAATGACCCTTCACAAATTGCTCGTAAGTACAGCTAGGCCAAAAATTATCGTTTTACTCTTGTAGTTACATCTAACTCCTTAAGTACCACCGATTCCTTTAACGATCAATAATTATAGTCCCATTATAACTGAACTCCTCTCGAGCCAAGAGGGATGTGGCACCACATTGTTCAAGCCCTAGAATCAGCCCTAGAATCTATAGAGAAGGAGTGAATTCCTTTTTTGTGTAGTTGTGTTTCCAACTCCTTAATCAGACGAATCTCTAAAATGGTAGGCCTATTGAGTCGACGACATAGGTCACTCTCATCCATGTAAATCAAAGACATGCCTTTATAGGTAGGAGTTCACAATCCACTCAGGATTCAAGTCAAGTCATCTATGGTCACTGGTCAAATGTAGTCTCCACTAGTAACAGTGTTAATAAGAGAGACTATTCATTTCATGATTCGATCTTATACAAACTCTTTGTATAGAATACACCTACTCCAAGTCTCGACATGAATGATTAGTATCAAATCATTTGTAGCACTTTAGAACAATTGTAACAACTACAAAGCATACCGTATTCATAGTGTCACCAGAATAAGGTATCCAATCGTATCCATCTACTATAGACCATTTAGGTTATCACTTAAACATTATCCACTTGTCTGTCTCCACATACATGTTTAGGTTACAGAAGATAACCTTGGATGTTAGTTTATTGATTTTGTGGGTTAATGCAACTAAATGTCAAATAAAATAAAACACTTTAATTTAGATAAATAAAATGCTTGTATAATATATACAATTCCAAACTACTAGCAGACTACAAGATTTAGAGCATCAACCCCAACAATCTCCCACTTGTCCTAAAGCTAGTGGGGTGTCCAACATAAAAGTTAAAACACTATAATAGTACATAAAACAAGAAACTAGGACATAGAATACTCATCCAATAAATCTTCCACTTGTCCTAGATTAAATGTGGCATGTCATGTAAACCCAGACTCTTTAGGTGACCCTAAAAACTTTAGTCGTGAGGGACTTTATAAACGGATCAACAACGTTGTGCATCAAAGCTATCTATGTGACAATCAGGTCCCCTCGATGCACTATCTCTCAAATCAAGTGATACTTGCATTCAATATGATTTCCACGTTTATGGCTTCTAGGCTTCCTAGAATTAGCCACGGCTCCACTGTTATCACAGTAAAGTGTAATTGGCTTTGACATGTTTGGAAAAATTTCTAAATCAGTCAAGAATTTTCTAAGCTAGATAACCTCTTTGGCAGCTTCACAAGCTGCTACATATTCTACCTCCATGGTGGAGCCAACAATACATCCTAGCTTGATACTTCTCCAAACTACAACTCCTCCATTAAGAGTGAAAACTGAACCTGAAGTAGATTTCCTAAAATCTCTATCAATTTGAAAGTCAAAGTCTGTGTATCCTATAAGGATCAAATTCGTATAACCATACACAAGCATGTAGTCCCTCGTTCTTCTAAGATACTTGAGAATAGTTCTAACGACAGTCCAGTGAGCTAATCCTAGATTAGATTGATATCTATTGATTATCCCTATTGTATGCAGATGTCAAGTTTAGTACATAACATCACATACATTAAGCTGCCAACAACAGAAATTTGAAAAATCTTGAAATTTGGGCAAAATTTAAAATCCCCAAAGTTTAGACTAAACATGCGAGCTAAGCATACTCCCTTGGAAGGATTTTTTAAGCGAACTCCCCTAGAAGGGTCGACATCTTTGACTAAAACCTCTTCATTCATTTTTCATTGATTATTCATCCTTGTTCCTAAAAATCAAAGGAAATTCTCTCAATTTTATCTATTACTAAAATTAGGATACATATAAGTCTTAACTAGTCTTATAGTACCCTCCATTCATCTTCCCCTCCATTGTTTACGGTATCAAAACATTCAATTAAGTAATACGTCTACTAACGAACTTGAAAACAAAACATATTATACCCAAAAACACGAACATCACTTTAACCCAATTGGACTAGTTTCATACAATTTTTAAGGATTCGTGTCTAGAGCACTCGGTCCACGGGGGTCCTCTCTTATCACAAGAGAAGTAACTCTTTTTAGCCTCATACCCAGTATCGCATTACTATCATGTTTATCAACTATCAAACAACTCTTTTAAGATATTTAGTGTGACTACAAAGTTATGAACACCATAAGCTTAGTTAAAACCTTTTAATAAACAAATGCCAAGTTACTACTTACCAATGACAAGGAATTCAAAGAAAAAATTTATATACACTCATTTTGAAGATAACTAACTAAAACTACAACCATCAACCATTGTGAACAAAGTGATATAACAAAAAAATCGATGTTACTAATCATAAAGAATGTAGCCAATTCATCCAACCACATATTATTTTGATAAAAAGTACGATGCTCAAATGCTTAAAATTCAAGAGAATAAATATTTTCTCTCAAACTAAAACAATAGATTTTCCTTCATGTAAAGAGAAATAAAATGTATTTACAAAAGCATAGGGAACAGAAAGCCTTCTCTGAGATTCAGTTTCTTAGATTTCCTTATTTTAAATTTCAATGGAAAAAATCCAGAATAAAAACTCCTAAAATTTCTCAAATACTTTCAGACCTCACTGAGAAAATCTTAAAAACTTCTATTCCATAAGTCTTATCTTTGTCCTTATTCGAGCATTGTCCTTATTCCAAGAAAAAAATTGATCATTCAAACATGTCAATTTTAAAAGTTTTGTTTATTTTGGTCTCGAGATAGATTCATTTCGAAGATAGTTTAATAAAAAGAGTGTTATTTGTGAAAGATGGAGAACTTTTGGAGTTATTTCCAAAC
The DNA here is from genome assembly GCA_037974545.1 of Cucumis variabilis. NCBI lineage: Eukaryota > Viridiplantae > Streptophyta > Magnoliopsida > Cucurbitales > Cucurbitaceae > Cucumis > Cucumis variabilis. The sequence continues at coordinate 6,688 of JBBPDI010084361.1, forward strand.
ATCATGCTTTTAGTCTGTCTTCAAAGAACAATCCTGAAATTGTGAAAAAAAAAACCGAATTCAAAAGTAAGATCACAGCTAAAATGAAAAATATTTATAGAGATGAAAATTTAAGCATCTTTTAAAATAGGACATGAGCTGCAAAAGAGCTCTTTTCAAACTTTGCAATAATCGATTGAATGCTAACGTTTGTACAGATGTGTATACAGTGGACGTTAAGATTATGTCTGAGCATGATTTCTACTGGCCTCGCATCGATGTCAAATGGAACAGGTTTCAAGAGGTCCCATTTTGGAGGGTCAAACCTTTTCTTTGAAACAAATTTGTCTACAAGATGTTGATGAGAAATAAGAATGACATGATAAGAAGTAATAACAAATATTTCTAAGCGGTTTAAAGACTTGAAGTATAGTGAAGAACAATGACTTTGGAACGTATAAATATACTATTTAAATAGGTTTTAAGTTATAAACTTTGTCAAAACCCAATACTTTAATCTCCAGTCTACAGTCCTGTTAGATTTAAACAGGAATTTTCTAATTGCCCACCTAAACAAACATATTGTATCACATCCAATCCATTGATGAAAGAAAAAAATACTCATCCATCCACAATCGATTCCAATAACTTAACGTCTCAGTTCCAAGAGGTCCACAAGCCGAGTCATTTGACTCCCCCCACTAAAGTGTTTTTAGAAGTTTTCATGCATGACAAAGGTAGTTGTTTTTAAGTACCACCACTTTCATCCTTAATACCATCTTAAAGTCATCCAAGTATTATTGTTGTAAAAAAAATTTAAATGATAGTTTTCTCATATAATCAAAACCTCATAAAAAAGTGTAATTTTCTAAGAGTCAATTACAGCTATCAAATCTACCTGAATAGATATTCAAAGAGGTCAAGTGTCATTACAAACTATAAAAACCATATAAAATGTTCCTAAAAAGTTGTCTGAGTCACACTTTGACTCTACTAATAATCTAAAAATGCCTAAGTGTCACATTGATTCTCAATAGGCTAAGTGTCATTTTGATATGAAGTGGCTACCATTACTGTCACAGAATAACCCAATTAAGTTCTTAAATTGACTATAACATGCATATCTAAACTAGTACTATATTATGGAAAACAACCTAAGATGTGCACCAGATCAAGTAAGTCATGTAAACTGTAAAAAGAATTTGAAAGAACAAACCGAACCTAGTTGCACTACATGAGTATATTCAACAAAGTACAACAAGAATACGTTGGTGTCCTACATATTTCATTAAGATTGGCAACCCAATTAAACAATCACCAGACAAACACAATATGTAGACATTGACAAATTCTGAAGTCCCATAAATAGATGACATAACTAGTTAAACATAAGATGAATTGATAAAAATACGGAAGGGAAAACACAATCTAAAATTTTCCACTCAACTTAATGTTGTCTCCAATTAACAACTACTTTCTCAGGGCAACCATCAAATCAATCATGTGAATAACAAAAAAAGAAAAAAAAACTTTTGACATTCAACAACTTTTTAAATCATCAAGAACAAACCTTCACCTGCGCCCCGACAAAAGAACCATGCCCCCATTAATCAAAATGGGCCAAATACACGACTCCTTAAAATAAGAAAAAAAAATATACAAAACGCAAAACAAAAATACCCAAGGAAAGAATGTGAGCCAAGAAATTGATTGAAGAACAACAAAGCTTGTAACAGAGGCGAGGAAGGACAAAAGAAAAGGGAATGGGCTTTAAGTCTCATTTCCACTTTGGTTATATATGTTTATTTTATACATTGTTGCTCCTTTCAAATTTGTAGATACATATGTATATATACACATGTGTACATACACACATGTACATACACACACGTTGTATATACACGTATGTACATACACATACCATTGTATATGTATATGTACATATACATACGTTTTATATACATGTATGTACATACACATACCATTGTATATGTATATGTACATATACATACGTTTTATATACACGTATGTACATAGTGCGCCTCATGAAAAAAAAATCGGTGATTTTTTGTGCGCCTATGCTCCAAAGGACCATTGCACTTTAGTGCACCTTGAGCCTTTAAAAACACTGATGGTAGGAATTAACTAGGAAAATCTGACTCTGGATGTGAGACAACGACAACCATGCATAGATCCCCATAGCCCCTAATTAAACGAAAGCTACCTTTCCTTTCGCTTAGTGCTTTCTTTAGTTGGTCGAAGAGATAGGACTTCAAACCTTCTGTTAAAGAGGGCTATAAATCAAAAGGTAATACAATAAAGCTTGTAACAGAGGCGAAGAAGGACAAAGGAAAAAGAAAAAGAAAAGGGGAGAAAAAACCTTGGTTGAGCAACTTGTAAGCAATTTCATTAGGATCCATATTGGTTTCCTTGAGAGTTTCATATATATCAGCATCAAAGTGATTATTGATGATCTCTTTGATGGATTTGATGGTTTTTCGAACACGAGTAGAGAGTATGTGAGTCCTACTATCGATTATCAAGCCAGAAACCATTTCAAAGTGTATGGCGAAGGAGGAGTAGAGGAAGTGAATGCGAATAAGAAAAAGGGAAGGAATGGTAGGAATTAATTAGGGAAATCTGACTTTGAATGTAAAGACAGTGGTAGACACTCATAGATCCGTATAACTCCTAATTAAACGAAAGCTTCAGACCCCCTTCCACTTCCATGGGCTTTTATCCCTTCAAAATTCTTAATTGACAACATACAATTGATTGACACTGACAACATATAGATATGATGAAATTATAACCTTGTTTTAGCATAACTTAGTATAGAAATAGAAGTAATAAATAAAGTATGTGCATGTGTGCACATGTTGTAGGCAAAGAATGTACCGCATAAATTCAGGTTCACATATTCTAATGATATTATATAAGTAATTTCACAAATCCAAATCACAAAGGGAGTGTCGACCAAAAACTCCAATCAACATACCTAAACAAATCTCTAAGAGCAGTTTCACAGCAGGTACTTTTGAATCAGCAATCAAGCCACTTTCATTATTTACCATATTTTTTACTAAGCCACTAGAATCAAATCTAGCATTTATTGGCTTGTGTGTAATGGGATCAGTTATGGCAGGTTGAATAATCTAAGAACGAAAAAAAAACCAATAAGACAACTTGACATAAACAAAAAAAATGACCATTTAAACTCCCTAGGATAAAACTGTTAAGTAACAAACAATTGTTAATACAAAGTCCTAAAAAGAACCAATGCAGTTTCATAGGTTCTTAGCAATAAACGAATTTTCTTTTAGAATCTCATCACAATTATGAGATGAAGATGATAGAACACCAAGAAATTGTGTTCATATCGTATTGACATAAACTTCAACTATTACAAGATAGAATTAATAATATCAATTCTGGAGTGAAATTGCAGAAAACTAAAAATAGAAGTAAAAGAAAACTACCCTCTTTGCCTTTTCTCTCTCTCAAGGAAGTTTTGCAGAATTCTCTCACAAAATGATTTCGCCTTCTTCCCTCACCAACTTCTTATTTATAACCATGTAGCTGTTTAAATATCTAATTACCCTTATACCCCTACCCTATACTAGGTATCTAACAGAAGATTTGCTTGAATCTAGGACAACTTCAAGGCCATAATGCAACAGACCAAAAGGGAGTGAGGGCAACTCAAGTGTAACATCTTTTCGAGGATTCCAACGTGTGCCTTTAATTCCCTTCACGACCCAATTGAATGGATGGATATCATGCGTGACAATGATCCCATATGACAAAGATTCGGACTCTAGAGTAAAACACCAAATCCACTCATCTAACAGGGCTTTATTTTGAAGCTTTAAATTACCCATCTCCAACCTACCCAGATCCACAGGGCGCCCGAAAACTACCCAACTAACAAGATGAGAAAGAACCCTGTCCTTCATCCACCCCTTCCCACATAAAGTCTTTCATGTACTTCTCACAGCTTTTGCCAACTGAGTTGGGGGCTCTAAACAAGGAAAAATAGTACATAGGAATTCCACTCAGCACAAATTTGATCAAATTTAGTCTACCAGCCTTGGAAATAAAACCTTTCTTCCAAGAGGCACAATGATAACGTGTATAAATACCCGTTATTATAGTCTCTTTTATTAGAATAATGAGGTCAAAACATATAAGAAGAGGATCAAAACGCATAACTTATGTTGTAAATACATAGGTATTTAGAAATACATCTAACATAAGCATTTATGCGATTATCATGTCTAAGCGCATGATGAGTAGAAAGGAAGAACCTAGTGAATCAATTGGGACATCTCGCGCAAAGGCTACACAATGGAAACTCATTTGACGATTAACATCTCTAGGCGAGGAACCACGTTATCACGCGAGGAAGGTTCACTAGAAGACAAGAATGGTAGTTGGAGTTAATGTGACTTCGTAATGTGCAATCAGCGCTGACAATCTAAAAAAATAGAAGTTTTCCGTCGAACGTTGCTTATAAAAAGACTTCTTTTCCATCGAGCAAAGAGAGGCCTGTATGGGCTAGACGAAAGGTCTGGATGGACTATAAAAGAAAGTCTAGATGAACCACAAGTGTAAAGAGTTTTCTTCTTCTTCTTTGGTCATGTTGTAAGTGAGAGCTTAGAGTTTAAGTAGTAGAGAATCCAGTCCCCATTCCCCCTAACTTGTAACAGTTGTCATTCTCTTTTTACTTTCCATTTTTGTATTCCTTTGTAATATGTGTTCATATTGTACAATGGCCTAAGGCTTACATTCTTTGATATATTGCATCATTATACTCTTTCAATCCATCATGTCTTCACACTCCTTCAGTCAATGTATTATTTGTAATGTAGATGTGTGATAAGTTCTCAATAAGAAGTTTTTCTTATAAGATTTATCACGTTAGTCGAGCTATTCTCATTACCTGACCAGCGTAAGATGCTAACTACTTGAGAGGAAAATTGGCAAGGATCTAACTAACGCCTGCAAGGAAGAATTTCATCTTCCTTCGCGAGACCATTTCCAGCATTTGTATCCCAGAAGGAGAACAAGTGTGGACAGTGCCAACTGAGAGGTTGCTGTCCTTAATCGCAAAATCCTAAACGGTTTATTAGTGATGTATTCTAGATATTTCTCATCCAATCATACTTAGACATATGGATCTCGGAAGGTGACCGACCATGTGTGGTATATAATGACTTTGAGAGAAGCAAGCCTTAATCAGAAGTATGGTTTAGTAAGTTAAGTCGCATCAAGAATTTCACACTACTTAATCGCATGACAATGCATAGACATTCCTTCCTTCATTTCTCTAATACAAGTTAGTTCGTATTAGCATTCTGCTCTCTTGTCCCCTCTTTACAGACTCTCGAGACTTAGTTTGCTAGTTGAGTTAGTCTATTCTTTCTTGCATTTGTTATTCTTTAATTCCTTTATATCGCCTAGATAATAAGTAATTTCTATAACTAATGTCTTGAATCAATTCTTTGTGTCCTAAATCATCTAAGTAAACCTACTATTTCACTTGCACTTGGATAAACAGTAGAAAAACTTGAAAAATGATTGTTCCTTTGAAATATTACCTACTGTTTTGCTTGCAATTGGACAAGCATGTGAAAAACTTGAAAAATGATTGTTCTTTTGGAATATGAGAAATAAGGCGATTGTACGTTTATTTGATGCACTTGAAAAATGATTCTAGCAGAAAAACTTGAAAAATGGGTGTTCAAATATACGACTCAATTGTTAGTTAGCTGGTCCATGTTTAATTTTGTATATCAATTAGTGAATTTGAGCATGTTACCGATATTAGTATTTTTCTGTTAATGATTGTTATATATCAGTCAGAGTTATATCAATGAATGATAATGTTAACGTTACAATGAAATAAATTGAATTGTGTTGTCAATAAGTTTGATTAAACTGTCGACATTATATTAATTCTAGAGTTACTATTTTTAAACAAAATTAACAAAATTTCATAATTTTCAGTTGGCGGTGAGAGCAGAACTTTCAACGTATCAAAAAGTGAGCCATTTTAAGCTTTTATTGGACTTCTATAAAATTTATCTAAAAAAACAAAAAAAAAAACATTATCAAACAAAATCTAGATACGAAATTAATGGAAATATGCCACAAAATTAATACATGGTGCTTGATTCCTGGAAATCTTTTGACATTCCATAAAATGGATGTGTAACATAACTAACAACCTTTTCATTTCTTTACCTCAATGGTTGTGAATCACGAGAGCTTTGATTAGATTAGAATGGATCAAAAACATCAATAGCATTCACTACCCCTTTAAAGTAGAGCCACAAATAGTGGTAGCAAGTCTATTATGAATATATGGGAAGTAGGAACTATGAGGACAAACTTTCTTCATCCTTTCCCCTTAAGAATTTGTCAAGTAAATATTACAGAAAACTGGAAGATTCTCTTCCAGCTGGCAAACAATATTGTTCAACCTGCTTTTGATGATCTTACCACAGTTGGAAGTACAACTGACTCAAGGTT
>JBBPDI010084368.1:0-13199 GCA_037974545.1 Cucumis variabilis
ACATTTTATAGAATATTTACTTATGAAATTTTTGTTATGATGTTTGTATTACTTTGCTTGTAACAACCATTTTATATAGTATTAGGCCCAAAAGTATAGGAATATGTTTTACAGGTTTTAGCTAATTACTTTAGTGCTTTTTTAAGCTTCTATTCAATTCCTAAAAGCCCAAGTGAAAGGAAAATGGGGGTATAGGTGCTGCAACTGCATCACATAAGCATCAGCATGAGAAAAGTTACTTTGTTATAATAACTGATCTTTTTTTTTCTCCAAAAACCAAAAATTATAAACACTTGATTTGGTTTTATCTCAGTGGAATTTCATGTCCTTTCAACTTTAATTCTGTAAGTTTCCCTTTCTCTTTGCTCTCTAATTGACATTTTCTCCTTCATCTTCTTCTTCAATTTTCATTTGTTTTGTTATATTAAAACAATGTTTTAATTGTTATAGAAACTGAGTTTTTGTTTTTGGGGTTGGTTGTGTTTTGTGTTTTTTCTCTCCTCCCCCCCGATCATAGTTTATGAAATGCATCAACAAATGGAGAAGATAGGTATGAAATTCAATAGTTTAAAGATTCATTCCTCTATAACCTTTTAAAGATTCTATTATTTCTCTCCCCTGAAATACTCTCAACAAAGCACATATCCTGAAAATACTTTGTGAGGGGCTAACTAAAGGCTAGTCATTCCAATTAAGTAGTTTGTTTGTTTATTCATGGTTTCTATAAAAAGTTCATTCTTTGTTGGTTTGTTTCAAGAGCACTTCCTCCATCCCATTCAGTTTTTCTTCATTGATATGAGCAGTTCTCAATTGCATTGATGTATGAATACCACATATTGTCTGAAAAATTTGAATTTGCCTATTAGCGTGATAGTTTATTATGCCTTTTGGTTCAAGTGAAAATATGCAATTTTTCTCATGTTGACCTTCAGGTCATCTTCTGTTTTGTTATCATAAAATCTTTTAACTCCATTTGGATCTTACATAATGCTACCTTCTTGGTATAAAATATAAGGCTTGATTTTTCTGGATTTGTTCCAACTGTGTCCTTGAGTTTTATAGAAGGTTAATTTTTCAAATTATGTTTGTCACTTGGTTTAAATATTAGTGATCTAGTATGACCAACAATGCATAATTTGTGATATCAAGTTGGAGAATACATGCAATAAAAATGATCTTAGCCTTAAGTAAAAAAGAAGACAAATTCTTGAACGTCTCTCACGCTCATGTCATGTTGAGGTACTCATGCCCTTGCCAAGTTCTTTGCTTCTTTGTGGGCTTTTGTCAAGAATCTTTTTCATAGTTCTCTTAGGTTTATTTTGCTTGATTGAAGGACTTTATTTTAGGTAGCTTCCTCCTTTTTTGTGTGTTCATATGTTCTTTCATTTTTTCTCAATGAAAACATGGTTATTCATTTGAAAAAAAGGGATGTGTATCCTATTAAAAAATGTGTTGATTGGTGTGCATAAGTTCATGGTTTCTTTGGAAGGTTGTAGTAGCTTTCGATTTTAAGAGTTTGGTTTTCATAGCTTTATTTTTTGTTTTCGAACTCTCCAAGTCTTTGGCGAATACATTGGAAATATGTTGTTCTTTCAATGTTTATATTCTTTGGCTAAACTAAATCTTTATATTGGTATATTTGCTGTTTTATATATAATTTTCTTTTTCACGCATTTTCAAAATTTATATGCCTTAAGTTTCTTGTTAGAAAAGAGAAGTTATAGCAATACCAACAGATTGAAACATGCACTTGTCAGTTTGAGTCTAAAGAAGTCTTGAGTAAGGTTGAAGCCAAAGATAAAATATTCAGTGCTGTACAACATAACTCCAAATTTCTGAGAAATGTGAACAAGAGTGTCTAAATCATCTTAATGTCCAGGAGATACATTACGATGCAAAGTAGTGGCAATATCCCCAGCTGAAGGCTGCTGCAATAAGATGGTTTGTTGTGTAATTATAACTATACTAAGAGTTTTTTTTGTTCCCCATCTTTGTGAAAGACATTCTGAATTTTTTTTGTTTTAGAGCTTTTTGTGATTCTTGCCTAATTAGGCATTCAATCATGTGCCTCTTGAGTCTAGAATAAGCAGGGAGGTTTTCTTTAGAGCGTTCCTTCCTACCACCTCCCTCTCTCTCTCTCTCTCACGGAAGGTACTTTTCATTAAAGAAATGAAAAGAAATTAATATACAAGTGGAAGACAAAAGAAAGATAAAAGAGACTACTGTTTGGCTAGAGGCTTTTACATATTTTTGTATCCTTATAAGGCTATGTTATTCTATAGTTTTGATGGCAATTTTTTACTCCAATTTATTTTGTTTAGGTTAGAGTTTAATTGACGTGGGTTGTTTCTTTTAAGAGCTGATGTTAATGCTACAAACATATCTGTAACGCATGCGGAAATCCCATGATAGTATATTTCGTCTTAGTTGACTTCTTCTTTCCCTTGGGGTGTTGTATGTCCAAGACTCGTTTTAAGGCATAAAGCATGCGTCCAAAAACCAACCCTCCCCAATCATAATTATTAAATGTGTTCCAATTATCTGCAATTCTAAACAAAGTCCGGTCCACTTTGGTCGGTAATCTTTTCCTAACAATGACAACTCTATAAAGTACACTAAAGCTAATTTAACTATGCCATCATCATCCCCCTCGTATTTCATAAATGTGTCCTCTAAGTCACTTACATAAATAGACTCTTTTTCTTTGAAGAAATTGTCCAACAATCTACTATTCCCAACCAATTAAATAGACTCTGTTGGAGAACTTCATAGACATGTTATGATGTTAAACTCTTTCCTACCGAAAGTACACACAACTCCCCCTATCAAGAAACTTATATGATCATTCCCTTCATCTTCCACCACCCTTAACAATAAGTAGTGGATGAGTGGTCCATAAAAGACAATATTAAAATCCAAAAAGTGGCTAAAATTTGTTTTCCTAAATAAGGTTAACTGATCCGGTTTCAGTTTAGCCTTAATATTATGCGTAGTATCTTCTAAATGAGATAAAGACCTTACTAAAGCATAAAAATGATGAGAAGGATCAATCTTGTACATGGGTCCGTCAGTAGACGTCGAAGTCATACTGAAGCCCGAACAAAAAAGAAACAACTAAAATATAATTGCTCTTACTAAACATGTATACATTGAAGTTTGGATAGGTGCGATAGGCGCGAGATAAAACATTAGGGCCTAATAAACTTGCTAAACACGCATAGGTCCATTTAAATAGTCTAGGAAGGGTAGCAATTTCATTTTGAAACTCCTATTGAAATTTTGGTAGGTGCGAGATACAACATTAATGCCTAATAAACTTGTTAAACATGCATAGAACCATTCTAAACGGTTTAGCCAGAGTAGCAAGTTCATTTTGAACCTCCTACTGAAATTTGATAGGTGCGAGATACGTGCAAGATAAAACATTAAGGCCTAATAAACTTGCTAAACATGCATAGGACCATTGTAAATGATTTAGAAAGGGTAGCATTTTCATTTTGAAACTCCTACTGAAATTTTGGTAGGTGCGAGATAAAACATTAAGACCTAATAAACTTGCTAAACATGCATATGATCACTCTAAATGGTTTAGAAAGGGTAGCATTTTCATTTTGAAACTCCTATTGAAATTTTGATAGGTGCGAGATAAAACATTAAGGCCTAATAAACTTGCTAAACATGCATAGAACCACTCTAAAAGGTTTAGAAAAAGTAACAATTTCATTTTGAAACTCCTACTGAAATTTTGGTAGGTGCGAGATAGGTGCATGATAAATCATTAAGATCTAATAAACTTACTAAACATGCATAGAACCATTCTAAACGGTTAGGAAGGGTAGCAATTTCATTTTGAAATCCTACTGAAATTTTGGTAGGTGTGAGATAGGTGTGAGATAAAACATTAGGGCCTAATAAATTTTCTAAACATGCATAGAATCAGTCTAAACGGTTTAGGAAGGGTAGAAATTTCATTTTGAAACTCCTACTGAAATTTTGGTAGGTGCGAGATAAAATATTAAGGCCTAATAAACTTGCTAAAAATGCCTAGAACCACTTTAAATGGTTTAGGAAGGGTAACATTTTTATTTTGAAACTCCTATTGAAATTTTGATAGGTGCAATATACGTGCGAGATAAAACATTAAGGCCTAATAAACTTGCTAAACATGCATAGAACTAATCTAAAGGGTTTAGAAAGGGTAGAAATTTCATTTTTAAACTCCTACTGAAATTTTGGTAGGTGAGAGATACGTTCGAGATAAGTGCGAGATAAAATATTAAGGTTTAATAAACTTGCTAAACATGCATAGAATCATTCTAAATGGTTTAGGAAGGGTAGCAATTTCATTTTGAAACTCCTAGTGAAATTTTGATGGGTTGAGATAAATATTAAGGCCTAATAAACTTGTTAATCATGCGTAGGACCACTTTAAACGGTTTAGGAAGGATAACATTTTTATTTTGAAACTCTTACTGAATTTTAGTAGGTGCCAGATAGGTGCGAGATAAAACATTAAAGCCTAATAAACTTGCTAAACATGCATAGAACCATTCTAAATGGTTTAGGAAGGATAGCAATTTCATTTTGAAACTCCTACTGAAATTTGGATAACTACGAGATAAAACATGAATGCCTAATAAACTTGCTAAATATGCATAGAATTACTTTAAACGATTTAGGAAGGATAGCAATTTCATTTTGAAACTCCTATTGAAATTTTGATAGGTGCAAGATAAAACATTAAGACCTAATAAACTTGCTAAACATGCTTAGAACCACTCTAAATGGTTTAGGAAGGGTAGCAATTTTACTTTGAAACTCCTAGTGAAATTTTGAAATGTGCGAGATAAGTGCAAGATAAGTGCGAGATGCATGTGAGATAAAACACATGTTCATAAGAGACTTACTAAATCGAATTGCTTGCACTCCCGAACATATATTGTAACACTTTTACTAAAATGATTAATAGTAGGAGGAAAGCCTATAGTTCTTATGTTTAGGTTTAGGATCAAAACTCATTGAATCACTTGTTTTCAAATTTTCTAACAAATGAATCCTAAATAAACTGGTTGGATATATGATGAATTAATATTGGGAGCTGCTTGGTTATACAAGACAACAAAGATTGCATTTTATTTTTGGCAATTTCCCAAATTTCTTCTTTGATTTGTAGTTTTTGGATATATCACGGACACCTTTGGGGGAGAGAAAGAGTCGTGGTCGAAATAATGTGTTTGAGAGAGGATTATGATAGATAATATTATGATACTACGTGTTTGGAAGAAGGATTATGATAGGTACTGTTATGATAATATTTGTTTGGGAAGGATTATGATATATAGTGTTATGATAGTATGATTTGGGTAAGAATGTTATGAATTTTTAAAAAATGTATACCCAATAAACAAATTTAATATAGGGGCATTTTAAAAAATATCAAAATAAATTAAAATATTTACAAGCTATAGCAAAATTTTGGATTCTATCAATGATAGTTTTCTATCACTATAGCATATCAATGACTATTAATGATAGAATTTATCATAATTTTTTTTTAAAAAAATTCTTTTCTATTTTTTGTTAAAATTATTATTTTTACAATATTTATTAAAGTTAATGCTTATTTTTCCCAAACTTTCAACTTTAAATAAAATTAAAATTTCTAATTAATTCTAATTCTAAAACTGAAAACGAACCCTTTGATTTTTTTTTGGAGTTCTCAAATTTTGATTCAGTAAAACAATAGCAAAAAAGTAATAACAAATTATCGAATCTTGTGTATGCAAATAATGTTTATCAACTTAGTTTTAATTTTAAAATATAAACAAAAAATCTTAGTTGGTTAATCATTTTGTTATTTTTGAAACAAAGTCATGTTTTTTAACTACAAGAATGGAATTAATAACAAAATTTTAAAAACAATAATAATAACAAGTTTGTAAAAACTATATTTTTCTTAAAATTCAATTTAATTTTTTTAAAAATAATTGTAATGTAGGTAACTAGTTAATAAAAAAAATGTTCATAAACTAAATTTTTATAATAGAAACAATAAAAAAACAAATGATTAATTGTATGGAAAGGTTAAATCTTTTACTTTATATATTTTTTTAAAAAATAATCTTAAAAAATTAATGTTCATAAGTGTTTTTTTTTAAAAGTTTATTGTCCACCATCTACTAATATTTTAAAATACAATACTGAGTTAAAAATACTAAAAGTAAAAATAAAATTTTAATACTTTTCTAGGAAGAAAAAATAAAATTGTATATCTTTTTTAATCTATACAAAATCTTACTAACACAAAATTAATAGAGTTGTGAAAAGGGTGATTGTAAAAAATAACAAATTTGACAAAATATTAACAAGCTATAGCAAAATTTTAGATTCTATCAATAACAATTAAACATTTGATAGTAATGATATCCTTCAATCATAGCATTGATAGCCAATGATAGAAAGATATCACTAACTATCATTGATAGAATAAAATTTTTTTGCTATTACTTGTAAATAGTTTTAATTTATTTTGATATTTTAAAAAATGACCCTTGTGAAAATTTAAAAATAAAGACAAAGGGGTGTTATGGAGAGGGGTTATGAGGGGGTTAGAGGGGAGTATGTTAACCCTCCCCCAAACAAGGATTAGGGGATTATGATAACTCTAATCCTCCATAAACCCTCCCCAAACATGCTCTAAGGGGGTGTTCGGCCTCTTGCTTGGCATCAGGTGGGTTTGACATTTGATGTCAAACCCATGTTTGGCCCATGGTGTAAAACCATGACTTAACATATAGGGTAAATGAAGGGTTTTCCTTTTTTTTTTTTTTCTTAATTTTAGTTCTCAAATTCAAACTAGTACTTTCATTACCATTTAAAAATTATTACTATAATTTTTGAATGACAAGTCAAATAAATTAAAGGTTGAAATAATTTGAGTTGGTTTAACTAAAAAAGATTAAAAATTTATTTATAATTTTATGTATTAAATAAGATTTTTTTATTCAAAATAGTTAGTATAATTTCTTATTGTTTTGAACGAATAAATATAGAATTTCTTTATTTTTTATATATGTAAAATAAAAAAAACTTATTACTCAAATAAAAAATAGAAAATAGTACATTTTGGTTCAAAGAATAAAAATAAATGAACACATTAGAACTTTCCTTTTCATCTTTGTTTTATAATTTTTTGTATATGAAAAATATGAATCCCCTTCCTTGTAAAACTTGAAGAAAATAAATGACAAAAGCTTAAAAATTTGAATATTTTTGACATATAATTAAACTTTAAAATACGCGATTATACATAATTTTAAAATTTAAGAATATGTTATACCTAATGTACAAAATTTAGGATTTAAATATACATTTTTCATTTTTTTTTCTTTGGTCACTTTAACTAGAAAACTTGGGACTTATTTGGATTTTAAATTCTTTTGATAAAAGCAGTTTAAGTTTAAATATTATATTGCATGTTCCTCATAGGAAGACAACCATAACTATCACTAAATTCTACTTCATTTTCTCTTTTGCATGACCCTTTTGCTATGATTATTTTGAAACCTAGCTATTAGAAGCTTTTTAATGTGCTGCTTAACTGAAACTTTTGTAAACTCTATTCGATTACATAACTTGTTATATTTTGTGAATAATTTATAATATTCCTAATTAGACCATTCATGTTAATGCAATTGTAATCAAAATTATTATTGAATGTTAAACTTTTTTGTTTTTATATTATTTTCATGAAAATCAATAAGTCAAGAAATTGAATTATATGTACAAAATATTAAAAAATAAATTAAATATTTTGTACATGATAAATTTAGATTATATAATTGACAAAAAAAAGAAATTAGATAAGCCTAGGATTCAAAACCAACACTCCAAACACAAGCATTAGAAATCCAAATTACCAATTCCTGCTTTTCGTTCTTGCACCCTAAACACAATCATTTGTAATTTCCAGACATGAGAATCACATTAAATAAGATCACATTCATTTAATTTCCAGACACCAAACGCTCCTAAAATTTTTTGTACCAATGACCTGTTTAGGGCAATAAAGATTCGCAAAAATTTAGTTAATATTTTATAACCCTTTGCTTACTTCGTATCCTCTTTTTTGAAATCACTAATCCCGTGTGATTGACCAATGAACTCTATTTTCAGCACCACAACACGTGTATAATTTGGAGGAACATCCTTAATCCGAAAATCAATTGGAACGAACTATTGGTAGTCTCGTTCACGAGTACCCATTCAGCTCAATATTTGTAATATATCTCAAGCTCGATTTCTGTGAACTTACCTTTGATGCAAAAAATTCAAAACTTGGAACGTTTACTAGGTGTTTTATCATGCTCATAAATGCCCATCCATCCTCAGTGCTCTATCCTGATCCCAAATTAGGGTACCTTAGGTCGCAATATATAAAATTTGGGTCATTTGACAAAAACACTGTTCCAAATTCTGAAATCAATTCACAATAGAAAAAGGTTGATTTGGAGCTTGAAAACGAAATAGAAAAAACAATGCAGGGTCAGGGTTATTTACAACTTACTTGGCTTTCGTTTTCGTTATCACAATTTATATATTGAAGGGGTTCAAATTTCAAGCAACTTGAGACTGCTGTGGGAGGATGTATGTTTCATGGTTTAAAGCTTTTGTCATATATCTTCTACCATTACATCCATTCTGCGTGCCCTTATATAGGTTAGTCAGAAATTTTTATGCACATTTCATTCAACATTTGTTGTACTTGTATACATATGTTAATTTGATTAGGATCTTTTGAATCTAGTGATTTGGGACTTTGCCTTATTTCAGTTTATAATTCTACCTATACCTTAGATACCAAATGACAATCGAGTTGAAATAATCACCTTCCTATCGAGTTTACCAATTTTTCACATATTAGGCATGCTAACAAGGTCATGAAGTTTAAGTTGTCCAAACACAATTGGAGATATGTTTAGACAAACAACATTAATTAGTTGGTTGGTAGATTTAGATTTGGTATTCAACAGTCCTCTTATATACAATGTACTTCAACGACATGTGGTTGATGATTGAGCTAGAGCTATTAGATTCCTTTTAGGTGGGAAGGTTGTTGGTTTTACGAAAGATAAATTCATGTTATTCACTGGATTGTGGCCATCTCCATCCACAAAAAATGGAGTACATCTTTGCAAATCCTGTTTACTTACATGATAAATATTTTAAGGATATAGATATGATGCAACCACTAATATGGAAACATAGTATGAATGGTTGGTGTTTGAGACTAATGAGCATGCTATCAAAATAACTCTTGTGTACTACATCGAGTTAATAATGGTGGGTGAAGTTAGAAGACACGAAATTGGACACAACATTGTTCACTTCTGTTAAAGACTAGCACATTCAACAAGGGAAAATTGGGGAAGCGTTTGGTATGATAGAACTCTAAAAAGTTTGCAGAATGCTTTGGTCGACAAACCCAAATATTACAAGAAAATGTTGGAAACAAACAAGGGATTCAGAGTGAAGTATAGTCTAATTGGATTTGCACCTGCGTTTTTAATAATACATTCTCGATTCTTTATTTTTCTTGTCTATGTATGGTTTACTTATTTTATTAAATTGTTGATTCATTTATGTGTAAAACGCCTTAGGTTTAGTTGTAGAAGACCATCATAAATCTAATGGGATGATCGGTGAAGAGACTTAGTTTTGAGGCCGTCTCAGGAATGCTTGGATGGACATCCTATAGGTCTGTTGCGATGAAAAGTTGATTAAAGAAGTTTTTTACTCACCCCAAGTAAGATATATGATTGTATAGACTGTAGTGGTTTTTATCTTTATGATTGTACACAACTAATACAATTTCGTTGTAGTTCAATCTCCTACAACTTTTACAGTAAACAATTTTAGAGTGTAATTGTAAAAGACTTGTTGTCGATCATAGACCTATACATAACGTGACTGCATATTTGCTCATTCATCGAGTGAATATTGATGACGATGTTGATGATTTCTTATGTGCGAATCTAGATGGTTTCATGGACGTTGGTGGAGATCGCTCGATGGATAATATGTGATAGACAAATTTAACACAACTAAACTTGAGCCTTTCACTGTGCAACAAAGCAAGAGCAATGTTTTTTATGGCAAAGTTACTTCTTTTAAAAGTACATGTGTAGCCAGGTTGGCTTCCAACCTTGAAGCAGTAATTGCAGAACTATGGAGTGCAATGACAATAATAAGATGAACGAATCTCGTGAGTCATAATACAATGATATTGTAATTGGCAGATTCCTTTACAATAGTATGCTAAAATAAAAGTTTATTGTAGGGGTTGCTCTGATATTAGGTGGACAAGATCATGCTACACGTGATCAAGACATAAGTTCAGAGTTATAAAAGAATATAAGTGTTGAGAGAAAGTCAAGTATGGGTCTTAACATAACAGTCGATTTGCTCAAATTAATTGGGAAGAACTACACAGTCAATTCCAAGATGGTATAGTGACAAATTACCTAGAAAGCATTGGCCTAAAATGATGGACCCCAAACCGCAAGACATTATGACAAATGACAAGCAATGGTGTCACAAGCAATGGTGTCGAATGTGTCAATTCTGATCTTAAGACAAAGTCCAGATTACAATCTATAATACATTGCTTGAATTTGTCAGGAAAAAACTATAATGATGGTTTTACAAACGATGCACCAAATGGTCCTCTTGTAGCTTATCACATCTAGAGTACACTGAAAACGTAGTGTCTGAGGAGTTCAACTTTGATAGATGGTATTCGATAGGTCATCGACATCCATTCATTCATTCTCAAGGATGGCGATCACTTGGATAGTATTGTCAACTTGAGAATTCGACAATGTAGTTATAAGTTGTTTGACAAGTTGGAGATTCCATGATTGAACCACAATCGTTGATAAAGTGTCAAGGAACATAAAGCTCGTACAATTGACTTGAATTCCAGTCCTATTTTAATGCTGTGCTTTCATATTCATTTCCAAATAATGGAAGTTTGAATTTAGCTAATTTGACAAAAGATCTTGTTTATAAGTTTGAGAAAGCTATTAATTATGTAAGAACATATGGAGAAATCTATCAATACCTTATTTAAAAGGTAAGGTGTATTAGACCACTATCAGTATACTACAAACATAACTCATCTGTTAAGACAACCTATTAGTTCTACTTTTATTCTTGGTTTATGGCTCATTATTGTAAAGCCCACCGAAGACTTCTAGAATTTATTAGTTATAATGGATGTAATTCAGTGTGGGTGAGTTTAGAATGAGGTTTTTCCTCCAGCCTTTTGTTATAAATTTGAATACCAATTCAATACAAATATAAAACAAAATGCCAGGGTTTTCCCCGTTCAACATTTTCTCTTCTTCTCATTTGTATTTTTTAATGGTATCAGAGCTTAATGTCAAACGACTTTAACTTTTTTCGGCTTAAAAGTCGTTCAAGAGATCCTCGAAAACCATGAGTAACATTAGCGCTACCTCCATCCTTGGTGAAGAAACATCCAAAGACTCACCCTCCACCTCTCCGATCTTCGGTTCAGGTTCTAAAATCTCTTGTATAAAACTTGGAGATGATAATTTTTTGCTGTGGAAATCTCAGATTATCACAGCACTTGAAGCGTATGACCTTGAGTCATTTATCGAATCAACAACTAAACCTCCAAAAAAATACATCAATTCACCAGTAAATTCAACTCCAGCGACAACTGGAAGTTCCTCAGCCACTACGGTATAGATCGTGAATTCTGAATGCAAGATTTGGAAGAGACAAGATAAATTGATCTCCTCGTGGCTACTGGGCTCAATGAGTGAAGATATTCTAAATTAGATGCTCCACTGCACCTCTGCGAAGGAAATATGGAAAACATTACAAGGTATCTATTCCTCTTGATACTTGGCACATGTTAAGCTTCATAATATAAAGAAGGGAGCTATGCCATTAAAAGAGTATTTTCTCAAAATCTAGTAATGTGTGCCTTAGCTTCCATCAACAAACCTGTTTCTACTGATGATCACATATTGTATATACTTGCTGGATTAGGATCAGAATATCAATCCATGATATCAGTTATCTCTGCTCGTACTGACTCCCCATCTATTCAAGATATTATGTCTTTGTTACCTACTCAAGAATCACAGGTTGAAAATAAAATTAGCAATGATGTTTCTCTACCCACTATAAATGTTTCTACTCAACCATTAGAAAAGGAAGGTAAAGGCCTCAATTGAGGTAATCAAAACAATTTTCAGGACACAAATGATAACTTCCAATATAATCAGAGGAACCATGGTGGAGGTAGATCAAATAGAGAAGGAAAAGGAAATAGAAACAAACCACAGTGTCAAATATGCACAAAATTTGATCACATTGCTGATCGATGCTACTTTCGATATGCCCCAAACTCATCTACATCTTCCTACACTAATAACTCTCACAATCCACAGATCACTGCCATGATTATTGCTCCTGGTCTGAATGTTGATAGTAATTGGTATCCTGACTCTGGAGCCATAAATCACTTAACACACAACTTAAGTAACCTATCCACTAGAGCTGATTATAATAGAGGAAATCAGATATATGCAGCAAATGGTTCAGGTTTGACAATACTTAATTATGGTTCTTTACATTTTAATTCATCATTTATTGAAATCCTTGGTTCTGGAAAATTTACTTCATGTTCCCTCACAAAGAATTTGATTAGTGTCTCCTAATTTGCAAAGGATAATAAAGTATTTTTTGAATTTCATCCCGCTCTTTGTTATGTGAAGGATCAGGGAACTGGCCAAGTTCTTCTCCAAGGACACCTTTGTGATGGTTTGTACAAGTTTAGCCTCAAATCACCTCCTCTAAGTTTTTTGAAGTGTTAATCTAATACTAGTTCTATTGCTTTAAGTACTGTCTTATCTAATTCTCATATGAATGATTCGATATATGGCATAGGAGATTAGGTCATCCTCACTCAAATGTTATCCGAAATGCCTTGAAAAATGTTCATAATGCCAATATTGGTATGAATAAAATGAATTTTTGTGAAGCGTGTGCTCTAGGCAAACATCATGCTCTTCCCTTCCCCACTTCAAATACTTAATATACATATCCTTTACAACTCATTGTATGTGATCTTTGGGGCCCTGCTTTTAACCTGTCTAGAAATG
>JBBPDI010084387.1:0-13193 GCA_037974545.1 Cucumis variabilis
ATGAGATAAATTTCCATTATGATTTGGGCTTTTTTTTCTTATTAAACTTGTGATGTTCAGAATAGATTTTGCAGGTCAGAAATAGAATTATTAAGAAAAAAATTCTTATCGGAGTCAAGCACTTCAGCCTTCTCGATGCACTGAGGAATTTCAAGAATTCATGTCGAAGTCGAGCACTTCAGCCTTCTCGATGCACGAAGGAATTTCGCTTGAGGAAGGTGAAAAATGACGAGCTGAAGGCCAAAGCCAAGGCCAAAGGCACAAGGGTTCATGGTTGAAGGTGCTTTAATGGAGACTGTGACTCCCATTCCATACAATGTGGTTGATGATCTCAAGGGTGACTATTAGAAATTTCTTCTCTTTGAACTTTTGCCTTATTTTGTTAGTCTTATTTTTGTTTGATCTTTGAACTGCTTGAATAGTACAATTTTCTCAATATGCTTCTAAATTTTGGATACCAAACTTATAGAGTTGAATTGTTTCTTAGTTTCTGGTTTTGGCCATTAGCATATAAAGCAGTGTTGTTTTAGCTTATTCAAAGTAAATTTTGTTGCGTTATGTTCTTGTTTCCATTGTTTTCATATATCAATATTTCTTAAAGCTAACTAACCTTTCAATTCTTAATTATCATTAAATACTGATAACAAAAATAAGTTTTTAAAACTAGTTTTGAGTTTCAAACTTGCTTATACATTGATATTACTCGTGACAGAGAATGCTTTGAATGGTTCTGATAACACTTTTCTGAACGCAGTAAAAAATGCTATAAAATGTCTTTTAGAACAATTTTCCAATGTTATTAAAACATTCTGATAACGTTTTTTCAATGTTATTAAAATATCTATTAAAACGTTTTGATAACACTTTTTGAATGCAATAAAAAACGCTATCAAATGTCTTTTATAGCATTTTTCCAATTTTATTGAAAACGCTATTGAAACATTTTAATTACAATTTTTCCAATGTAATAAAAAACGCTATCCAATTTTTAATAGCATTTTTCCACGTTATAAAAAACATTTATAGCATCATATATGTGCTATCAATAGAGACATATTATAGCATTTTGCACAGCGTTGTAAAAACGCTATGAAAAGTCATGGACTTTCAATAACATCGGCTACGACAGCATTTCAAAAAAGCTATCGAAAGTCAAGAATCACATTTTTTTGATGCTATCGTAACTGATATTTCTTGTAGTGTTTGAATGTCTCAAAAATTAAGTTTGGAAGTGAATTTATTTTGTTTGACAAAATATGCAAGAAATATGGACAGGACAGTGGAAGGCAGGGCAGTTGCTTTTGTTTGCTTATTTAAATAGTTTTTAGTTGTACATACGTTAAGATCTTCTATTTTAGATAGTTTTAGAAATTATAAAGTTTTAATGAAAAAATATGCCTTCACATCAAATAACAAGCAGAATATGATGTCCATTTGGCTCCCAAAATCCACCAGTTTCTTTTATGTTGAATGGGTGGTGGTGTTGCTCTACTTGTAATTGGCACACGAGACACTATTTTGGTTACAGGATTCTCAAAGATGACTTTCCCATTTGATCTTTGATTTCTTATTTTAATTCAAAAGAGTCTTATTTTCTTTTCTTTTGGTTTTCTTTTATGTTGAATTGCTTTCCTTCGCTATGTTTTTGTTCTTTTGGTTTGCAATGTTTTGACTGGAAAAGGAAATAAGAATTTTGTTGCTGATTTGATTCAAATTAGACAATGTTCTATAGAAGATTGTTCTTGGAACTATCATTAATCTTTTTCTTCTTCTTCTTTGTGATGTTGTATTACTTTGAATTGTTGTAGTTTACTTTTGATTTAGCATAGAGAAACTTGTTTTGGATTATGTTAAGTCAATCTACTTATATTCTTTCTATGTAGTGGCCATTGGGCACTTTTAGCTATTAATGCATACAATGAGACATTTTATTATATTGACTCACTTCGAACAATATCAAGAGTAGACATTTTAGATACGTAACCGACACGTAAGTAAGCTTTTTTAATATATGATGTTTACCGTCTTAAAGTTCACTTCATGGCTAAAGTGTAGCGTTGTTTCTTGCAAATAGGGCTATTATTGTCTTTCGCTCTCAGAAAAATATTCAATCAAATTGAAAACAGTCAATATGGAAAACAGTGAAGGTAAAGTGTAAACATATTTATTCCTCAATCAAAAATATACGATATATGAGCTATTTGCACCATTAAATATGTATTTTGGTAATTTATGTATTTACAGTGTCCTTTGCAAGTTGAAGTACTTGTGTATGGGTACTATGTGATGAGATACATGAGAGATATAATCACTAATGAGAGCATAGGCGTCACAGATTCGGTATGTTGTGTTTAAATGATTATTTGAATTATTTTCTACAA
The DNA here is from genome assembly GCA_037974545.1 of Cucumis variabilis. NCBI lineage: Eukaryota > Viridiplantae > Streptophyta > Magnoliopsida > Cucurbitales > Cucurbitaceae > Cucumis > Cucumis variabilis. The sequence continues at coordinate 2,382 of JBBPDI010084387.1, forward strand.
TTCAAGTAATCAAAGTATTAACGGTTTTCATATCAAATTGATACAAGGAGTTCATATAGTCAATTCGAGTTGGATGAAGTGTTCATATAGTCAATATACTTTAGCATATTTGTACGTGTACACTCTTGCTTTACTTATATACGTTTGGCTTCAAAACAGGTGCACAAAAAATTATGAAGATATTTTAAAAAATATAATTTAAAAAAAACACTTGACATGTAAAACGTGTCAAGAGTAATACACATTCTTGACATGTAAAAAATGTCAAGAAATCTCATATACTTGACGTTTATAAACTGTCAAGTAGGGGTATAAGACTACGGGTTTAACTCGAATAACCCGGACTACCCAACCCATATTGTAAGGGTTGGGTTGGGTTAGATTAAAATATGGATTGGGTTTGGTTAAATTTTTTTATTTTTTTGGGTTGGGTTAGGTCTCAGGTTGGAGGGTTGAGAAATTCGGTTCAATCCAACCCAACCCGAATTAATATAATATATATATATATATATAATATATTATTTAATAAAAAACAATTATGTTTCTTATTCTTTTAGGTTTATATTGTGTTATATCTTGAACTTTATTATTAATTTATTATTAAAAATGAACTTCATGAACATTCATGGGTAATTTTTTTATTTATGTATTTTAAGAACTTTGAATTTATTTGTGTTTGTAATTTTGAATTTATTTGTGTTAGTAACTTTGAATTTATGAATGCTTAGCTTGAATTTATTTTATGAAATTTGTTTGAAATTTAAATATAACAAATCTATACAACCCGATTTAAATGTAACTAGAAAAAAAAAAGACGTATACAACTCGACAATCCAACCCAACACAAACCATATTTTACGAGTTGGGTTGAAAACTAAATTCGGGTTGTCAACCCAAATAACCAAAAAATATGGGTTGGATTGAGAATGTCTCCCAACCCAACCCAACCCAATTTCACCCCTACTGTCAAGTATAATTCTACTTGACGCTTAAAATCTGTCAAACAAAACCACTCTTATTCTTGATACTGGATTACTTGACATGTAAAAAGCGTCAAGTAATCTTATATACTTGACATTTTTTACCTGTCAAGTAAATTGGCTTTACTTGACGCTTAAAAACGGTCAAGTATACCTTCCTTTTTGAAACACTTTCTCATTTGAAAATATCTTTAAAAATGGTAAAGGAAAATCACAAGATTTTAACATAAAAACATTTAAGAAAGTCACTCACAAACTTTGCAGAGAAGCTTCTTTTCTCCTTCTCGCGAGCTTCTTCTCGCGAAATACACCAGCATCACTTCAACAATTTTCTTTTCTTCCTCCAAATCAAATGACTGAGGTCTTCTATTTATAGAACTCTTATACTAGCTTAGTCATACTTAAACTCTTCTGAGATAGCTAGCTCCTGCTGTTTAGTGGTATGCATGTAAACTTAAGATGTGTCTTAATCATGCTTAACTTAAATTCCACACGTGGCCCAATAACTATGCTTGTGAAATTTCTCCGAACTTACTTCTTCTCGTAAAACTTCATTCCGCGATGAACCTTACTCGTCCAACCTTTCTCGCAAATAACCTTATTGTGTGGTCACACTTGAACTCCAAAAACTCTTCCTTGCTGACTTTTTAACTCACAACCTTCAATTTTCTATTTTCCTCGCGAAATCCTTCTCTGTGAAATACTTGATTCTTTTCGCAAAGACCACACAAACTGCCAAAACTCAAACACTTAGTCAAAACTTTCACTTTTTAACTTAAATTTCTAACACGGGTCTTACAACAATGGATTTGGGGAACGAAGCTGATCAATCTGATGGTGGATCTGTCGAACAAAGCTGACGACAACAGATGATCTACACGGCCGACGACAACGAACGAATTTGCATTTCTTAGAGATTGAAGTTTCTTTATCCACTACAATATTAAGTTTGATTCTCTCATATACACACATGCGAACTTGGTTTATTTTGGTTTATAAACTTTATCTTTTCTAAATACAAATCCAAAAACTAAAAGAAAAAGTAGATAGATAATGAGAGAAACAGAGTGCAAACTGGCTAGCAAGAAAAATACCAAGAACAAAATCCAACTATACCGTCGAATGCTACATAACAAAAATGAAGCGACATGTACCTCTCCACTAGTAATCTGATAAAAACAAAATGTACATTCTACAAAAAAACCATAATTAAAAAATGAATTCATGAGCAAGTGGTCAAAATTACGATATATGAAAGCCTTTCAACAAAGATATTGATGACAAAACCTTTCAACAAAGATATATGATAAGAGAGAACCAAGACACCTTCAAGAAGACAATGATATTAACATAAATCTTGTAATTGAATGCTCATCGAATTCAATGTAGACCCTAATGTTAATCATACCATTAGGTCACAGATGGAAACACAGAGAAACAATTTCAGTTTGTGTTATCACATTAAAAGACGTACCACAAATTTTGATATCAGTGGAATTGAATTACTCACGTGAGTACCAGAGAGATAACAGTAGTAGATTCATTCGTCTGGATGCAAGAGAAAGAGGCTAACAATAACAGTTGTAACAGTGGCTTTAACTTCTCCCCTATGACATGTGTAACTCAAGAAAATTTTCAGCAAAAAGAGAATTTTAACTATAAGGACCCAACTTAGAAACCACTACACCGACCATCCAATCGCCAAGCCTTCACTTCTCCTCGTAAAAAGCATTGCATCCTCGTCAAATAACCACTAAAGCTCTTAGTCTCAAACCTTGTCTTGCCAAAAGCCTCCTTGCTCGCCTAGCCTTTGCTAACCTCACCTATCTTCTCAAACGCCTAGCCAAAATGTCAAGGTACCTCTAGCAAGCCTCCTTGCCTAGGATACTCCTTTAGAGGTTATTTTCGCAAAGTCTCAAGCTAATCGCATAATAACCACCTCGTATGATCTTGTCTTTTGGAGGTTCTTCACGCCAACACCACTCTACTCGCCTAAGCCATCTCTGAAACGCCTAACACTGTACAAAATAACCACTTTACACTTAATCACAATCAAACATCAAGCTTTAATCTTCCCTTTTGGTCGCCAACTTCAAGCCCTCAGCTCTTAGCCTTCTTTTTCCACTTCTCTTGACCACCTAACAATGAAGAGCAAACAACTTAACACTTAGAATTCTTAAGGAACTTTAGGAACTAGGGTTTACACTCGACCCATTTTCTGCTACTCTAATTTGTAATATTTATTCATTTTGTATTTGTAATTCGAACCTCATAGATAAAAAGCTTAAAGTTTTAATTATGAATGTAAATCACGTTCACTCCTCCATCTCTTTATCTTTCCATCATGCTTGTTCTTTGTAATTATGATAAGTGCAAAGTAGAAATAGTTAGTAGGAAATTTTCATGTTGGTATTACCTATCTTATTTAATTAGTGTTGTACTCAGAACATCATTTATTCGAAAGAAGGAATGAAGTATTGGGTGTTGTTACTCAAAAGAGTAACAACCTGGACCTCACTAAACAGGCAGTGAAGAGAGTGTAGAGATACAATCTTGCCAATGAATTCCTTCTTAACATACATATCAGAAATGCGAGTGTTTATCACGATAAGGCACCAAACGATTGCTCACCTTAACATGAGATGAATTATAGATAATGCGATCAAATAAATTAGAGATAAATCCTATGGTAATTTCAAGTATTCGTATCCCAAAAGCTGAGCAGGTATGGCAAAGGCTCTAAGAGGATGCTCGTCCTAATATGAATTAACAGATGATTTATATTGTCTCAATGAACTATTTAACCTTCCAACACGTCAGAATACACAGACATTCCTTCATTCATCTCTCTTAAGTAACTAAGTTCACATTACACATATCAACCACATCTATGTATGTCTTGTTTTCCTCGCACATAGTGTAATTATTATTAGAATAGTTTATACTGTGAATATAATAATATTGTACGGTCAACGCATAAAATTAACCTACGCATTAAAAGCAAAGGCAAACTTAAATTTCTTGTGTTTGACTCTGGCTTATCCAGGAAACCTCTCTTTTCGATTACATTTGGACAAGAGAGAGTGAAAAACTTGTACATAATTGACAAACCTCTAGAAGTAAGCCCTTTTATTGCATGACCCTAACTTAGTCGCCTAGCCTAGTCGCATAATTAGAACTTAAACTCAACATCCACGATAATACAACTTTCATCGTATATAAACAAACAAGCAATCTCCCTTGTAAAGCATCCTTGTAGTCATGAGATGTCAAAGGAAGACGCCATCTTGGATTCCTCCTAGCTCTGATTTTTTCAATCTCCATTCAATTTATGACCATCAAAAGAACTTGTCACGATCATTGAGCTTTGCTTGATAATCAAAGCTTTAAAATCCTACTACCTAAAAGAAGTAGTACTAGATAATACTTTAGACTAAGTTCACCTAGGTGACAACAGGATCTCTTGTGTATACTCTCACTACTATAAGTGGCTTTGAGGAGATAATTTTATCTTCACGTACTCCCAAAATTGGACTCACTTCCTAAACTTCTTCATTTTCATTACATTGCACACTATTGCGGAGTATGTAAATAATTGTGATGTGATGTCACACCTCGCCTCAGACACCTACTTGCTTGGCCTAAGACGTGGTGTGAAGCCAACCGATATCGCCCACTTTAAGAAAGAAACCAGTTGACCCTTAACTTAACCTTAACCTTAACCCATAAAATAATGAACAATAGCGAAAGTTATAATACATAACTTATAAACAAAATTGGAAAAAACTTTTCTTAATTAAAACAACCTTTAAATAAGTTTATATAGACAACATGAAACCCATAACAAAACCCAACACTAAAAACCACCCTAAGTCTGAAGACTAACAACAACACTATACATAATACATACGATAACGATTAAACGCTTTAGCAGACAGATACCAGCGATTCAGGCTTTCATGACACGGTCTCTACCTGAAAAATGAGAAATTTTTTTGGAAAGGATGAGCTAAACGAGCCCAGTGAGTGATATTTTTCTAAATTTTTTTCATAAATCTTTGTAACAGTAATATGTAAATTTTTTTAAGCTGTAAACAGTGAATCGTAAACTGAAAGCTTTAAACCTTAAAACAATTAGAATCAATAACATGAATCTTTATTTTTTCTGCTCGAAACTCAAGTATCTCAAATTTGCCCTGTTATTAGTAATTTAATCCTACCTTATACGAGTAATTTAATCCTGCCCTGTGATGATTAATTTATTCCTGCCCTGTACAAGTAATTTTAAGCTTTCCTCGTAACGAGTAATTTTTTAAATAACTTGGTTCTAATAAAATATTTTTAAATCATAAACTTTAAGTCCTTTTTGCAAATAAAAAATCTTTTCTCTCAATGATTCTTAAACATAACCTCAATAATAGTAATACAATAACATGCTTGAAAACAATTTATAAATAGCTTAAACAATTAGCATAACTCATTCATAAATCATGGTTTTAAACATGCTTTGCAATACTTTAAATAAATCAATTTCCACTCATAGATACAAGCCTAAATCATTGGCTTATAAATTTTTCCGATCTCCTATTGTCCTGAAAATATGGTAAAGTTATCTAATTAATTTTTCTTGACAATGAAAACATCGAAAGTGTACTAAAATTTTTAAAATTGTCCAAAAAGATCCAAAATCATGTCATGACACTGCCTAGTGCACATGGATGAGTGGTAGGGCCTTGGTAGCATGTTGGGTTGTCTGCGTTCTAACCTTTTAAGAAGTTTTCCACATGTGTTGGGCATCCTCAAGTGCTAACCTCACGCACAGCTACGCCGCTCACCTCACTTGGCCACTACCTGACATCTCGCGTAGCCCTCCTTGCATGCTGCGTTGGCCACACACACCTCGTGCACAAGCCATGTGTTCAATGCCAATCACCATGCCCAATAACCTCTTTGTTCCCAAAACACCTACTCACCTCGCCTAGCATGCATAACACTGACCTACTGCACATAACTTCAATTTTCGTCCAAAATATATGAACTAGCTTTGAAAAATTATAATTTAAAATTCATACAAAGTTGCTCTAAATTGTCTTAACATTCTTATCACAAATTTGAGAAGAAAAATTTGAAGTAATGAGTTCTATAGCTCTCTAGAAGTGTATCTTGCTCAGATTCACCCGAGAAATCACCTTCTCACCTTCTCTTGATCAAAACGCAAATCTCTTTGAATCCAAAACACACAACAACCCTCTCTCACAAACTAAACTTAATTCTAAACTTTCAAGACCAATTTGAGTAATTTTGTACGAGTAAGTTGTGAGAAATTCAATATTGAAGTTGGCCTATTATAGAAAGCCTTACATAAAATTATCTTGGCACCTCCTCGCTTAAATCCACCCTTAAACCTCCTTAACACACCTCCTACTATCTTTTCACCTCAAAATGCATGTTAATAACCTTAAGACACTTGGATTATTCCTTAAACCAATTGTCATAAGCTTAACACATAGTTGTTCAAAACGCATGGCTAACCTCTTTGTCTATCTCACATAGCCTTTCATCAAAACGTCAAACCAAAATGCCAAATAACTTTTCTTGGCCTTCTCGTAAACCTCTAAATACATGTCAAATCACAAGTTCATCCAAACGCCTAGCTAACCTCTAAAGTTATCTCTTCTCGCCTACCTCAACACCCAACTAACCTCTATATGGCATTCTTTCTCACTTAATGACACCCATTTGGAGGTTCTTCTCATCTAGCCACAAGTCAAACATAACCTCCAAACGCATAATGTATAACCCTAAATGCCAACCTTAAACATAAGCTAACCTCTTTAGAGGTTGTTTTCCTTCTTTTGATCGCCCAACCAATCCAAAATAATCTTTAAACACCAATACTCTACACTTAGCCAAAATTTTCATTCTCTTTCCTACTAATCAAGACCCACTTTTGTCCTTAATTCCTTTCAACTCTTAAGCTTCCAATTACTTTGAAAGACTTAGAGTTTCTTCCAAGATTTGGGGTGTACAGTTAGGCTATGCATTGATGATAATTATACTTTGAAATTTTTCCTATCCTAATTCAAGTGTAAATTAGAGTAGGTCTTGTGGAGTCCAAGGTCGAACACAAGGAAAATTATTTATGATTGTGAATGTAAGCCTTACTCTTTTGTTAAATGAAAGATACTTAGAAATGTGAGATTGGTTATAAATATTCCTAAACTAATATGCCCAGGTGGTATGTGATGGATGGATTCATAGTGTCCTAAAGCCGTACAAGCATTGGTTACAAATATGTGATGGAGTAGGTTCCTCAAATCCTTTAATAAACATAGATGTTATTGATGCATTTGTGAACTAATTAAGGTAGGATTCCTTTCGGCACCAACATGCCACAAATACTCTTTTTCTAGATTTAAAAGATGTAATGAGATGTGATAAGTTTGTTCTTATTTCTAAGTTATTTCCTACCTTTGTTTGACTTGCTCGTAGTTACTTATTCTTTCGAGTAGTGAATTACCTTCACTTAAATTAATCTTTCAATGATTTAATTAATACATAATGATATGGTGACAAATGATATGAAAATTACTCTAGGATTTGAAAACTAGGAACCCAATTGGTGAACCCTAATATCAAATTCTAAAATCCATAAGTCAATTTACCAACAATCTTATAGGAAGTACTATAATTGGATTGTCTTTTGATTGAAGACCACGAGATAAGACTTAAGGTTTAAACATTCCATAAGCAAGATGATCAGACTTACCTAAATGCTCAAGCATGCAATCCTCGACCAAGAATTTTAAAGGTTGGTAATGAATCTTCAAAGAAAAACTTCACTCCAAATTTCAGTATGGCCAAAAATTGTCTTTATAAACTAATGGTCTGGCTTAAATAACCTCTTGATAAAAACTCTAATGTAACATAATAAAATAACAAAATTAGATCTACTTAAATGCTATAAACAATGATAAAATTGGAAAATGTTGAAATTACATCAAAAATATTAAATAAATCTAAATAATAATTTGATGTCTAGACCATTCGTATCAAATCTTATGTTTCACACTATATTTATGCATCATGGCCCCAAACAACTTAATACAAAAGTGGGTGCCCTAATCACTAATGATAGCTTTAGGCGTGCCACAACGTGTAAAAATATTTTTGTGCAAAAAACTCAAAACAGCATGGGCATCATTAGTCATAGTAGCTATTACTTCTACCCACTTAGATACATAATCAACAACAACGAATATATATGAATGACCCTTAGAAGACATAGAAAAGAGTCCCATAAAGTCAATACCATAGACATAAAAAAGATCCACCTTCAAGATAGAGGTCCTTGGAAGCTCATGTTGCCTAGAAATATATCCAGTAAGTTGGCACTTATCTTAGATCATTTCTAGTTGGTCCAAAGTGACTTCATAAGGAGAAGAATGAAAAGATCAGTTCAAAATACATCCAACTTCTTCTTGAGGGACTCATATTCTTACCATACTATTGACACAAATTTTGCAAAGAAGAGTGTTGTTTCTTTGAAACAACAAATGCACAGTTGATTATGCACTTACATGATCTCAAATGTATGTATGTATAGAAGTTATGTAGTGTAAAATTTATATGTGATCTGACTACTCTTAGATTTCTTAATTATGTGTATGCAACTTACGTTAGGTGGCAAGATTACACTATGCGATAAAAGGTGCATTATGCGTAATTATATCACGTTGCTTAAACCTTAAGATCTATCTATTGAGTACAAATTTTCCTGTCTCTTGCCCAAATGATAGCAAAAAGAAATATTCTTATGCAAACCAAGGTCGAACACGTTGATGTTATGACAATTGAATTATAACATTAATTAGCTTATGGCTTGTGCGGTGTTTTTGTACGGTATCAATTTATATTTATAATATATTTTTATCTAAATTAAATTACTATATTCATAATGGTGAAATGCAATGAGTGACATGGTGGTGAATGAGTATGGATGATGTTGAACTAACTTTAACTTAGTACAAACATGGAAAAAATCAAAGGAAAACATTTCTATGAAATAACGTGAAATGAAAAAAAGTTAAGATACCTCTGTGACTATATACTTCATTTTTTACTTCGAGTTAAGGTGAGCAACCCCTCAATGCCTTTGTCGTATGTATTCTTCTTTCGAGATATAAATTCTGAAGTTAGAACATGTGATTTTTATCTAAGTAAATTTGGACACCTTATTCATGTTTCAACCTTTATTTAAGGTTAGCAACTTCTCGGCACCTAAATGCCACACACGCTCGATCACATTTCTTATAAGTATGATAATAAAGTTCAAACAAAGAATTGATTTTATTTCTAAAATGATTCCTTAACTTGTTTAATGAGATCTCAGTTTCTTGTTGTTTCAAGTAGTTAACTACCAATACTTAATTCATTCTCTTGAATAGACTTAGGAGTTGTAGATAGCTCTGATTAAACAAAATGATTATTTTATTCATCAATACTTCTCAAAAAAAAAATCCGAACTTTATTTCAATCATAACATATAAAGCTTAAGATGAATAAGTAAATAGGTATGAGAATGATAGTGAATTAAGTTTAGATCTCTCAACCATCAAATTCATAATACAAATACAATAAAATTAGCATAAGCTTCAAATGAAAAGAAGAAAATTTGCGTCGTTTCAGGCTTCATTTCTAACCTCACAAAGCTCTAAGCTCTCATTTAAAGCTCAATGAAAAGAGATAGAAAAATGATAACAATGGCGGAATTGGCAAAGCTTATGAAAGATATTCTCAATTCAAAGGTCTATGTTTGAATGGAAGCTCTTGATACCTATTTGTAAGTGTTGAGGGCATGAAGCAGCACATGGGATCTAAATTTGACATGAAATTTTTTGTAATGTTGTCAGACATTTGCACTAACATCTTCACTAACTCGATTGTTTTGTAACGATTCTCATCATGTGGTAACTTTTTCGTCACATGGTTTTGGTTGACGTGAGCCTGCTTTGATTGTCTAACACTTCTCTTTATTCCACGTTCTTCTTCCTTTTGCATTATCCTACATTTAAAACATGAAAATATTATAGTAACCAAGCATTTTGTTTTTTGCAACTCTCAGATTGCATAGCACGAACGGCAGATTAGAGGAGTGGTCGGCGAATCCAACCAATTGTGAAAAGGGAGGAGGGTTTAAGTGAAATTGTGGAAAAGATTTTTATTAAAATAATATTTTTTTATGAATTTATGACCAGAAATAAGTTGTTGATATTAAATTAATCTAAATTTAATACATGAATTTGTATTATTAAATATGCATGAATAGATATAGGAAGTAGTTAATTACTAAATACATCGATATATGAAGAGTCACATGTATTGATATTTATTGTTGATGACTTTTACCTTTCTTTTCTATTAGTATAAATATGTGTAAGATTTTTCATTTGTAAATAAGAAAGAAAGTAAGAAATTCAAGTTTAAGAACTATTATTCAATTTCTTTCTTCTCAATTGTGTGAATAAGAGAACAATCTTCTTCTCTTGTTTTTCGATTTGTATTGTGAGGACCTATTACGTTTCCAACAAGTGGTATCAGAGCTCCGGTTAGATATGGCTTCAAATGGTAACATGTTGCAATCCCAACTTTCAACGTTTCCAACAAATGGTATCAAAGCTCCGGTTGATTGTTTGTCTCTCAAATGGGCTAGAAAAAGGGTTGTTTTTATTTAGTCAAGAAACTATTTGTTTTAGAGACAACCAAAGTCTGAGAATTCTCTTCAACTAAAAAGCTTGATCTTTTAACATGTCTTCAACTAATAAGCAATGCC
>JBBPDI010084393.1:0-29548 GCA_037974545.1 Cucumis variabilis
AAATAAAAGAACCAAGGGCAAACAAAACCCTATTCATAACAGAAATACCAAAACCAAATTGCAATAAAAAAAAAAAAAGACATACAAAAGAAAGACCAACACCAAATTGCAATAAAAAATAGACATACAATAGAAATACCAAAACCAAATTGCAATAAAAAAAGACATACAACAGAAATACCAAAACAAAATTGCAATAAAAAAAGACATAATACTCATAAAAAGGAGTCAATCAGTAATCACAGAAAACAATCTAATAAAAAAGAACAAGACCATTATACAATTACAAAAATTCGTAGTGATCAATGCCCAAACAGAAGAATTAAACCTCTTGATGCAGCAGGTTGGAGTACCAGGCCAAATCCTTTGCCGAACAAGAGAAATCTCATTCCTTAGAGATGAGAAAAACCTCTTGAATATTGGAAAGATATTCAAGAGGTTCAAATACACTCCTAAATTGGCTATCTATAGCCTTACAAGAAAATAAGACAATTAACGAATTAACTAAAATATACTAATTATCCTTATCACCTCTCTAGCTTACTTTTTGCCTTACGTTCCTATGTTTTTTTTGTGCTATTTTGCTCTTTTTCACTTCTTTGAACATTGGTCTTTTTTTCATTCTCTTAATGTAAAGTCCCATCTCCTTTTTTTTTCCAAAAAAACTCTCTAACTCCCTAGCCTTCCCTCCAAATTTCTCCACATAATAGCGAAGAAGTTCACTTGCCACAACCCTGCCAGTCTTTCCCTTTCCTTCAATCTAAAAGAGAAGCTCAACAAATAGGAAGACTATCAACTGGATCATTGTAAAGTTAACTAGGATCAAATGTATTGTAGATGTTCAGTATATGGTTCCAACAACCCTTTAGGAGATAAATCCTCAGAGTGATTCTTGGTGTTAAACTAAATTTTTTTCTAATTTTTTGGGGAAGGAATGAAATCAATAAGTGGACTGGTATTATCTTAAATAAATCCAAAAAAAACCAAACTTGCAAAAAATGTGACTTTTGAGAAACTAAGTATACATCAACTATCTTCAATCACTTAAGAGCTCCATAAATGAAAGTAATTCCGCAACTTGATTCTATCTTTTCACTCTTGAAACGTGAAAGTACTACGACAACCTTGTAAACTCAAGTATAAGGATGTGAAATATATGAATGGCGTTCTTTGAAAGGAATAAAAATGTCCATATGAATATATCTCGGATGAAATCATTTTTGAAGATGCAGTCTTTTGACGTCCATTAAAGAGATACTGACCTTGGAGAATATATCACGGTCGCGCAAGTTGGATGCAGAGAATGAAAGCTGCCATTAGAAGAGGAGAAAAAATGGGAAGAAGAAACGAATTAGATGGCTATAAATTACATGAAGTTAAGAATAAGCAACAACGGAGGAAGCAACCATGGCTACATCTCCAACAAATCTAACATGTATACCCCAGAAGATAATACAACCCCATTGGAAACAGCAACAGAGAAGAGCGAGGGTTGTCGAAAACAAAATCGAAAGGAGGCAGTGGCAGCTGTTGAAAATCCGTCACGTGGGGGTGGGGGCTGCTCACCGACATTCAATGATTGAAGAAAACAGAACGATGGGGCCTCACAGGCGTTTGGTGCCAGAAGAAAATGGAACAGTGGGGCAGAAAGCGGCAAAGAAACGCGGGTGGCCGCTCACCGGCGTCCAATGCGAGAAGAACGTGGGAGGGAGCTCGTGGTGTTCTATCGACAAGAAAAGAAGATCGGGCGTGGGGGATTTGTTCTGCCGAAAAGAAAAGGGGGGAGGGAGGGAAGGGTTTGTGAGAGAGGAAAAAATGTGGGGAAAGGGAGGGAGAACAAAAAGTGAAATTAGGTTTTTGTTTTAATTTTAATAAGTAAAATTATTTAATGAAAGGAGGGAAATAAAAACTATGTTTATATTTTTATACTTAAAATAAAAATGTTAACTATATTTGACGTTGTGTTTTGTGTCAAGGAAATATTAAGTATACTCGACATGAAAAAAAATGTCAAGTAAAATATGCATTATACTTGATGCTCAAACATTGTTAAGTAAATTTTGCACTATACTTGACGTGAAAAAAAACATCAAGTAAAAGCTAACGTAACATAATTATAAAAAAGTGATAAATTTCCTTTCTTCAAACGATACTTGACGTTTGTTCGCGTCAAGTAAAAGTTTGCTATACTTGACACGAGTAAAACGTCAAGTAAAATCTCTCTTATACTTGATGCGAAAAAAACGTCAAGTAAAAGCTAATGTAAAATTGTTAAAATAATTCTGTGAAAACTTTGCTTTTTTAAAACTATACTTGACGTTTTTTTCTTTAAAATGGTCAATACTTGACATTTTTTAATAAAAATGTCAAGTATGTATAAGTAGCTAGTGTCAAGTAAATCCTTTTTTGTAGTAGTGAAATCAGAGCCAAAGAGAATGAGAGATCAAACTTTGGGGCATTACACTTCTTTTATTTCCATTTTTGTGTTTTTATATTGTGATGCTTTGTAAACAGGATGTTATGCCCGAGAGGTCTAAAATATTATGTATGAAAGTAATGCATTTCTTCTTCCACTCTCCCATCTTCTTATCTCTTCCACACATGTATGATTGAATAGCATAACAATAACGAATGAGGTATTCGATACATAAAATGTTATATTGCGTGTAGTAAGAGTTTTCTTCACTTAACTGTGAGCATCTTAACCTCGTTCATTTGAAAGAAGAACAAAAATATAGATCGTAATCACCAAATACATGAGAACCACTTTTAGCTAAGCAAGTGGTGAAGAGAATGCAACAATGCATTCTTGTTGCTAAACTCATCCTTTTCACACATTAATGAGAGAATGTGTGTGGCAAAACGCGCTGAGAGGTATGTACCTTAATTCAGGATTAGCTACTGTTATTACATTTACGATGATTAGATATAACACATCGTTTAACATGTGTATTTACATCCCGAGAGGCAAGTAAGTATGGTATCACACTTAGAAGTGTCCACCTCAATTCATGGTTAATAGACATTTGTATCGTCTCTAAGTATTGAAGCATCAATTAATATATCTAGTAATTCAATTTTCCTTCCCCTCCTTGTCTGTGATGTGATCATATTTTAACGCATCACTTTATCATGCTCACCTTGCACCGCCAAGCACCATAGTGTAAATAGCTAGGATAATTTGTATATTTTTCATATGTTTTATTGTACAGCATATACTGCATGATTTTGCACGCAATTAGATAAATTAGGAGCTTGAAATTCCATGAATTTGACCCTGGACTTACCAGATAACCTCTTATCACTTATACTTGGACGATAGAGAGGAGAGCTTGCACGATAATGTTTTATTATCATGAGTAGGAATGCACATTTTATAGCATAATCCTATTCCGTCATCCAGTTGTCAGTATTTTTAGAGCTATTAACAATGATACTCGAAAATAATACTTGAGCGAACCTAAGCATGGAATGAAAAGAAGCAAAGTCCAGAAAAAGAAAGAAAAGGTCAAGTCTTGGTTGATAAAAATTAAGGACTAAGTCCAAGGCGTGAAGGCTTTGGCAGAAGAAGAGAAGAAAGAGAAAATTAAGGGAGTAGGAAGAGCTCTTCAATAAGACTGAAGAATTAGTTCTTTCCGTGAAGATGAGCAAAGGAAAGAACATTGAAGAGTTATGTGAGGAGTTTGAATAAGAAATAGAGGAAAGGAGCCCAATAGAAGATAATGTTGGGGATGAGCAAATAAAGAAGAAAAAGGAGTTGGGAAAACAAGATGCCAAGAACAAGTTATGAAAGAAAAGGATCTGCGAAATGATGAGAGCCACAAAGTTGAAGGGGAGGTTGTCTTTTCTACCGAGAACTTAAGCAAATACTTTTTAGTAGAAAAGGGATTCTTCTCGTTTGAGGGACAACTACCACCTTTTCTTGTAATACCCATCAAGCCATTAGGATGACAAGTATTTTCTAGGGGTGGACGAGATTAGACCTGGAGTGGTAAACCTGTTTTACAATGGGAAATTCAAGAATGAGAGACACTACAACATTGTAAAAGGAAAGAAGATAAATTACAGACTAAAAGTTATTAACGTATTGTTTAAATTAGATCAAACCACGAAAGGTTAACCAATTTTCAGAGAACCATCAAGCCTCGATATGCAAGATGCATTGGAAACAGTGGCTTGGTCCAGTACACAGTGGGATGTGATAACAACAGGAAATATCAACTCTTCCCGCACAACCTGAGGACGGCTGCAAGTGTATGGTTGGTCTTCATTACGAGGAAATTGATGCCTACACGCCAGGAAAGTACAATTTCACTGGAGAGAATAATGCTCCTTTGTTGCATTATGATGAAGATACCAGTAGATGTAGGTGAAATAATTTGCAAACACATCGAAGCCTGGCTACAACATCCAAGGAGAGTTAAACCCTTTTTGCATCTGATTGAAAGGCTTTATTTGAAAGCAATGCCGAAGTTAGAAAAGTTTCAACAAATCAAATGCATGCGAATGAAATGTGTATTGCAGCCAACCTTAGCCGTACCATAGCTCTCCATAAAAATAAGGCCATAACCAAGAACCTAAGGACGCGAGATGAAGAAAAAGCCAAGGTTGGCCTTATGATTATTGCAAAAGAGAAAGAAAAGGAAAAAAAGAACAAGAGGAAGAAGAAATAGAAGAGGACATTCCTCTTAAGCAAGAAAGGTATAGTAAAGAGGAGGCTTTGGGATCTAAGAGAAGAAAAATTTTGAAGGCCAAGGACTCCAAGGACCTACTGCCTCTCGCTTCTACCAAGACTCTTATGCTACTCAAACCATCTCGCCAATCAAATCCAAAACCAACGTAAAAATAATTCAAACCCCTCCACCCTCTCCACTAAAATCCAAATCTCCTAAATCCTCGCAGAAACACAAATCCAAACCCATAGAAACAAAATCTCCAACCCCTCCTAAGTCCAAGTTAATTTATCCTCTTCAACTTAGGAGTTTGATAATTCTCATGCCTTAGTTTCATTTGACCCAATCAGCCAAACCAAATCACCTAGTCATGAAGGTTTAGACAAGATGATTTTCATGACTCTCCTTCTGATCATGACGATGTGTCCAGAGAATAAGAAGACGGTGAAGACAATTCAAACTTACATTCCAAAAGGAATGAAACTCGTGAAGAGACGGTTAATGACCCACTCCACAAGGAGAAGAAAGCAGTCCCTAAGGAAGTTGGCGAGACATGTCTTCCTTCATTGCAAAAAGAAAACATGGAAGCTTCAACATAGAAAAATAATTAAAGGGAAAGAAGCAGTGTAAGAAAAAGACGCAGAAGTTAACGAAGATTACACTATGAATTCACAATCATGCACATTTGTAACCCAATAGAGAGGATTCAAAGATGTAATCCAATGTTAGAGAAATATATAGGAAATGCAGTTGTATAGTCACAGACAAACGACTTGAAATTAAAGATAGACAACACAAACATGAATGTTGAGGAAAAATTCAGTCAACTTGACAAAGGAATAGTTGAGCTCCAAACATAGAGAGAAAATCTTCAATTAGAAATGCTCGCAGTTTACAAATAGAATGAGGCCATCAGGGCACAAAATGAAGAATTAAGAGCGCAAAACCAGACACTAAAAGAATAAAACAAGAGGCTGACTAGAATGATTGAAGTCTTAGTGGAAAGGTGTGATACACAATTTACCGTGTTGTTAAGATATCAAAATTTGTTAATATGTACCACAATTCCAACACCTCAGGTTCCTTTAACTTAATGCAACCCCTCTCACGATTTGACCCAATGGTGAGAGCAAGAATGCATGTACAACCTCCATCACAAACTCAACCGTAACCATCAGAAGTGCATCAACATCCACCACCTCCACCTCTGCAAACTTAAAAAGGGGATTGTTCTGAAGTTTTGTAAAACTTCTTCTTGTTTTTATCGTAATCAAGAAATTGTGTAATTTCTATTTCTGAGAACTTGTGTTCATTTCAATACAAGTTACATTCACGATATAATTCTCTCACATTTAGTCCTTATTGTCGCAAGCTTGGCCCCCCGCATTTTAGAATTCTAATTTTTCTTTGTTCTTCAATGACAACTTTAATGAAATAAAATATGTGAAATAAGGTTCCTTTTGTTATTTGAGTGTTTAACTTATTAAGGGCACACACTTAGAAAATATTTATGTAGTTTATTATGCAACCAAGCTTGACCTCAAACCTCATTTGTAATATTTTTCTGGGAATAATCTTTTCATTCACTTTTATCAATAAGGACATAGATAATTTCTAAATTTGGGGGTGTGCAAGGTTCACGCTAAAACTTTTGAAATTTTTTTAAAATCCTGTGGGCACCACTTGAAAAACAAGGCATTTTAACAAAAGTTAAAACATCACCAAAAAGTAAAAATTTTGAAAATTTTTGTATTCATTCATTCAATTAAAATAACAACTCCTATGTTGCCTCCTCTCACAAAAATAAGAAGCATAACTTCAAAAGTAAAAAATCAGTGAGTTGAGTAATAAGAGACGATAAGAGTTATTGTTGAGGAGAGAAACGGACTCATAGAGTACCCGTGATTTTTCTCTCAACACCAAACCACAAGTAAATAATCGAATAAAAAAGTATTCTTTCGCCGAATAAAAAGGATTAAAAATTCTTTGGAAATTTTAGCCATTTCTGATATTGAAAATAAGATTTACTGCAAGGAATGAACAAAGGTATTTTGAATATTAAGCTTGTCGTGTAACAAACTTAGAAATGTTTTCATAAGAGAGAAATACGCGATGAGAGTAAACCTTGAATAACGAATAAAACCTGTTTGCATTTTGAGATGTTTAGAAACGCAATGAGGAAGGTGTCTTCAAGGATGATTGCGCTTGAGGACAATCATTATTCTAAATTTGTGGGTGTGATACCTTGTAGAAATATAATTTATTATAGCCTTTTTTATTAGAATAATGAGGCCAAAATAAGGAAGAAGTATATCAAAACGGGTAGTATGTATTGAAATTACAAACACTTAGCAATGAATCTTACATAAGCTTTCACGTTTGTTTTACTATGATTACAGTGTCTTAATGAAGGATTAAAAAGAAGGAACTAGTGAATTGTAGAGGAGCTTGCGCTAGCGTTATGAGATAAGATTTTGTTTGACAATCAACATTTCTAGGCAAGAAGACCGAATCACAACAAGAAAAATAGTTCACTGGAAGAAAAGAACGACAGTTGGAGATGATGTGACTTACTACATATAGCTTTCGCATGTGGTGCTCACATGCTCAAAAGAATAGAAATTTCCCACCAAAAGTTGCCTATAAAAAGACTCCATCCCTGCCATAAGAAAGGAAGCTTGTATGAGTTAAAAAGACCAGGCGTCTAGATGGACCGATCAAAGCCTAGAGAGAGACGAAAAGGAATAGCCTTTTCGCCGTCCGTAAAGAGTAGTTTTCTTCTTTTTCTTCGATCATACTATGAGAGCTTATAGTTTGAGAGGTGAAGGTTCCATTTCCCATCCTCCCTAACTTGTATTCATTTCCATCTTTTGTCTACCATGTTTGTATTCTTTGTGTAATATTTATATTGTTCATATTGTACAATGGCTGAAGGCTTACATTCTTTATATATATTACATGGTTATACCTTTTCAATCCACCATTTTTTAACTCTTCACTTGTCAATGTACTATTGGTAGTTAGATTTGTGATAAGTTCTTGATAAAAAGTTCAGCGTATAATTCTTGTCACGTTAGTGGAGTAGGCCAGCGTATATCGCCAACTACCCGAGAGAGAAAGTAGCAAGGATAAGTTTAATGCGCATAAGAAAAAGTTTGGAAACAAACTCTACCTTATGAGATAACTTCCAGTATTTGTATCCTAGAAGGCGAACAAGTATGGACATTAGGCACCAAGAGGTTGTTGTTCTTAATCGTGAAGACCTTTAAGGTTTATAAGTGCATCCTTCTAGATATAGCTTATGTAATCATGCTTAGTCACTTGGATTTAGAAAGGTGAGAAAGTGTGGTGTCTAAAGATTTCGAGAGAAGCTCGCCTTAATCACATAAGATGATTAAGCAAGTTATGTTACGTTAAAGCTCTCACATTGCTAATTGCCTGATAATGCGTAGGCTTTCCTTCTTCTCTTTCTTGCACACGAGTTAGTTCACATTTCCATTTTGCATGCATCCTCGTTCCTTTATAAAATCTCTAGGTGTATATAGCTAGTTTTATTATTAGTTCTGATTCATTTAGACTCTATTCAGTTAATTTTTTTATATTGCATGATTGATAGGTAGACTCTAGGACTAAGGTCTGGAATCAATTCCCTATGTTCAACTCTAGATCACCCAGATAAACCTATTGTTTTGCTTAAACTTTGGCAAGCAGTAGGAAAATTTGTACTCAAGAGGACTCAATAATTATGCAATGATGAGGTACATAGTGCATACTTTGCATACAATGATCATGACTAATGACTTATCACATAGAATTAATTGTGTACTTAAGTAGTATTGAGCCCAAACGAAACTACGAAGAAAGGCAATTCCACTCCACTGTTCCAAAATCTCAAACCCACCAAGCAGCTATCCGCTTTTAAATTTTCTACTTTTGCAATTTAGAAAATGTAGTGACGTGGGCCTATTTCATAATTTTTTTTGTTATTTTTGCAAACGCCCCTTAAAAAAATACAAAAATTACATAAAAGAAAACTCACTTTCGTTGACGATTTTTTATCTACCATATGCCAAATTGGAGCACCACCACTTAGAAACTTTCCTATTCTCTGAGCTAGAAATCTTGGTTTGTGAAAACAAAAATTGGAAGAAGAAGTTTTCAGAGAGAAAATTTCTTCTGACAGAATAGGCAAAAAGGTAGAGGCAGACTATTAGAATCCGTCTATGTATTTTGTTGTACTAGTATCTTCTGAAGAAGAGAGAAATTGGAGAGAATTAATATGGAACTATGGAAAAACCACCCACATTTCCCATTAATTTAATAAATTAAATTAATGATAGGGGAATTGTCAAAAATAGCAAATTTGACAAAATATTTACAATCTAAAGCAAAATTTCAAATTCAATTAATAACAAACATTTGATAGTGAGTGATATCCTTCTATCAATTGCATTGATAGCCAGTGCTAGAAGAATATCACAGGCTGTCATTGATAAATTAAAATTTTTTTGCTATAACTTGTAAATATTTTAATTTATTTTGTTATTTTTAAAAATTCTCCTATCTTATATTTAATTTAATCCAAATTTAAATCATATTCAAATATAAATTGCTCTCATAACCTATAGTTTTAAAGTGTATCATATACCCACTAAATTTTAACCTATAGTTTTAATATCAATCTTATTCACATTAAATTAATATTTGCACTCATTCAAATATTTTATTTTTCTCATAAACTAATTTTGAATCATATCCAAAATTAAATTTATATAATAAAGTTTAATTAAAAAAAAACTTTATATTATAATGTATCACTATACATTATATTGATTCTCAAAGTAAATTTTAACATTTTAAATTATAATCAATACAAATAAATCTCACTACACTTTACGAGCTAAGAAGGGAACCTAATGGACCTACAGATCAGAAGCTACAATGATATGGGATTAATTGGCTAAATCCATCAACCACATTAATCAATATTCGTTAGCAGTGTGTACACTCCACTAAAAACTCGCAATTGAACTCTTTTCACTATAGATATATTTTTGTGTCCATGGATATAGATTAATAACAGTAAATTGGTTCTTCACAAGTGTTCGTAACACCATCTAGGTCAAATTATCGTTTTACCTTTAGGTTACTTCTAGTTCTTAAATATTAGTGGTCCTTTAATGAACAACCTGTTTATGGTCCAACCACTAAACAGAAACCTCTCTTATGCCTAGAGAGGTTAGAGGCCTTAGATCAAATATCAAAGACACCATGTAAGAGAACACTCATCTACTTACCATAACGTAAAAAATAGTGTGAATTCTATTTTGTGTGATTATGTTTCCAACTCCCCACTCGGTTTTATCCCCAAAATGATAAGCATATTGAGTTGACAACCTGACCACTCTCACGCGTATAAATCAAAGGACAATCTCTCTCTAATAGTAGTTCATAATACACTCAAGATTAAAACTAAGTTACCTAGGTCATCCTAATCAAATAGAAATCTAACCAGTTAACGAAGTTACATCTAGTGGTTACTATTTCATGGTTCGGTTTTATGTAAACTCATTGCATAGGATACCTTCACTCGCATGTCACCTACACGAATGCATTGAATCATTGCATTTGTATTAAATACAAAATGAGTCGTATCTATAGTGTTACCAGGATAAGATATTGCTTGATTCTATGGATGTTCTATTTTAATCATGTGCTATGGTCATAGATTTAATATGATAAGCACTAATTGAGTGCCTTTTAGGCGACTAGATAGGGTTATGCATTAAAGGTGCACTCCTATTCATGTGTTGCTAAATCATTAAAGATAAACATTATCGTGCAAGTTTTCCTCTCTATCGTCCAAGTATAAGGAAGAGAGGTTTTCTAATAAGTCCAAGGTCGAACACAGGGAATTCAAGCTCCTACTTTATCCTATTGTGCAACTATATCACGCGGTATAAACTACACATTATAGGTATGAACACAGTATACTTTACATACTTAACTATTTACACTATAGTACTTTGGTGGAGCAAGGTGACATGTCGAAATAAGAAAAGATGGATAATGAACTCATTATAGACATGATGATGAAGGAATAGTTTAATTCTCTAAACGCAATAAATTGTGTTTAATGATTCAAAACAATACAAAACATACTTTAACTTTGAGTTACAGCGAGCTGCCTCTCGGTGCTTTTCGTCATAGTTGCTCACCTTTTGGGATCCAAATACACAAAGTTAAACTATAATTTATATCTAATCACTTTATAAGCATTCTAAGTTGTTTCTCCTTGATTAAGGCGGGCAACCTTTCGGTGCTTTCACCACGTACATTGTCATTTCTACAATGTATGTGAAAGATAGACTTAGCAATAAGATTGCATTGCTACAATCTTCTCGCCTACAATCTTCTCGCCACGTAGTTAAATGTGTGATCTCACTTGTCAGATAATTACAATAAAAACCATTGCTCATCTCTCAAATATTCAAAGTTCTTGACATCCACATTTAACTTAGCAAAACATAAAACACAAACACTATGATTCTCTACACATTAAAACACCATCCATTGCTAGCAAGTTCATTAAACAGATAAAAAAAAAGGCAAGAAACATAAATACAAGAGAATAAAAGAAGAAATGTAATGAATGTAATAAAATAACTTTAGGCCTCTCTGCTATGGAGTGCATATTACAATACAGTACAATATAAATACAAAATGAAAGACAGAAGAAAGAACTACACCTCATAGTATGATTTTTCATCCTCTTTAGCTCAGATTTTTGCCTATTGATGAGAGAAGATGAAGTAGGAAGAACTCTCTCTCTCTTTTGTTTTGGGCTCTCATCTAGAAAATTCAGGGAAAGGGTGGATGGATGATGTAAGAGCTTGCTCTTTGGACAAAAATATGCACACCTTGTTCTGAAGTAAGAGGCTTCATTTATTTATAAGCGAGAGATGATGTTGACAGGAGGTCACGCGCCATTAATGCTCCTGAAAAGCTGCATCGGTGTTGCCCATACTTTCCTTTTGTCCCTTTTCTAACTTTTGCACCAACCAATTTTGTTTGCTAGTGCACTAAACGCCTAGTTTGCTTCTTTGTTCTCGAACTAGTTAAACACGTTTTTCTGAGTAGACATTATTTTGCAACGCACCACTTCTTTTGCCTAAAATCTTACGATAATAGCACTAAAGAGCAATAAAACAGGGATAAGACTCTTTCGCGTCATGTTATTCGTAAGTTAGTCAAATTGCCTCCTTTTTCCTTTGTTTTCTTCTATTCTTATGCGTTTAGACTTCATTATTTTACATAAAGACTACAATAACATGTATTTCTACAAGTTATCAGGTATCTAGCTTGATCTCTATACTATAAACCCTTTAAGCTGGTATGTCTCTACATACTGTTTAAGACTCATCAAACAACTTATGATATTAATTTATTGGATTTAGGTTATTAAAACAAAACTGATAATATAACCAATAACACTTATTGAAATTATACTAATAACACTTTATTAATAACAGTCAATGAATTGTATTTCCTATTTACGAGTTTTAGAATATAAAACCCAACATATTTGATAGAATGTGGTTTGTTCTCTAGTATTTGATCATCTAATTCTCTCTCGGTTGAATGTCTAGCTTAATTTGAGGAAGCAAAGCATGTGATGTTCTTGAAGTTGAAGTCTTGGAAGAAATCATATGTCTTAGAAGGAACTTCAATTTTTTAGGGTGATCGACTTCAGAAGTTAAGGAGTTTTCTAGTCCTTGAGATAATTTTCTCTAGACCTTCTAAAGTAAAAATTTATGTCTTCCACAAATGAAGAGGACTGCTCTATTTATAGAGTTTACTGGTGGGCTTTATGGGCTTGAGCCTAGTTGATTCATGGATTAAACCCATAGGCTCAAACACATGGATTTGAGTCATATTTAGTATATGGGGTGAATTAAGCTTTTATTTTTATATTTTTTTATATTTTCTTAATTGGACTTCAACACAAATAAATAATATTTATATGAAACCAAAATAATTAACTTGATCTAATGGTTAAAATGAAAATATGTAGCATCATCAGAATTGACCAATATATGTTTTCTTTTAATTTGGGACAAATGTCAACATTTAATTAGTCTCAAATTCAATTATTTGTATTTTTTTCTTCATTAATTTGGTAAATGACATGACAATTTGGATTGATCCAAAATTTCTTATTTAACAATTGCCAAAAAAAATTTAATAAACAATTTAAATTATTAAAAGACAAAAATACTCTAGAAATAAATACCTAAAAATATGATTTGATTAAGAAAAATCTAAAATGGTAAAAATACAACAAATTTCAAATTCCAACATCTTCAATTGAATAACAAATTATTATTGATAAATAAATAATAATTTCTCGATAAAGATATTTTTTATTAGGAATTTAAAACTTTTATCTATTAAATTTATAAGATATTTTTATTAGAAATTTAATAACATGATTTTATTTTTTCACGAAAAAATATGCTTTTACTTTACATTTAAAAACAAACACAAATACCTAGTTATTTCATGAAAAAAAATCATTATTATCTAAAAATTAAATCCTTATAAATTGGTCCGCAGTTATAATATAATTAATTAAATATTATGTATTTGTTGAAATTGAAAAACATATTTCAATATGCAAGATAGAAGGAAAAATTTAGTGCATTAAAAAAAGTGAAAAATTAAGCATACTTAAATTTTAAAGAATTTAAGAAAACTATCATTCAAAAAATGCAAAATATGAATACAAAATAACTTGTATTTACTATTGAATTTACTACGTAGAATCATTACGTTAGAGATGAAAATTGAAAAAAAAATTGAGAGTAAAATTTTAAAGTTGGATAGTAGATATTTGAAGATTAAATTTGTAAAATAGAGATTTGGAGGTTAAAATACCAAATAAAGTATAGTATTTTATTTTATTTATATATATATAAAATAGATAAATTTTCATAAATATAACAAACCGGTAAAATATTTACGGCACGTGTAACAAAGTGAAAAAAACCCATGAAATTGGTCTTTTTTTTTAAATAGTTCAGGTTTGCGTTTCCTTTTCATCGTATTTCTTCTCTTCCTCTTCTACGTTTTTTTTTCTTTCCACCGACTATTTCTCTTCTTCGACAATTTTCTTTTTTTTTCCAAACTGTTATTTGGTTGTTATAAATATAAAAGATCGTAAAAAAAACGTTGGGATATTGGATAGCCAAATCTAAACGATCGTGTACAAAGAATCTTAAAAAATCGTTTAGATTGGGTAGCCAAATTTAAACGATCAAATCTAAACAATCGAGTACCAAATATAAACGATTGTGTTCCAAATATAAATGATTATTTTCCAAATAAAGACAATCGTTTTCAAAAAAAGTTATGAAAAAGATCATTTAGATTTGGGCCAAATCTAAATGATTGTGTAGAAAAGAATAGTCAAATTTAAACGATCAAATCTAAAGAATTGTTTCTCAAATATATTACGCGCTCTGGTTGTCAATTAATCACAGGACATTTTTTGTATTTTCCATTGTGGGCCTATGGGCTTTTTCCGTTTTTGAAATTGTTCTATACCGTGTAAATATTTTGTCGCTTTGTTATATTTTTTTAAAAGACCCCTAAAAGATACTGCTTAAACTAAAACTTACCAACCAATATACATGGTAATCTGACACTTATTTCGTCCACTGCTTTAAGGTTCCATTGCAAATTCACAATTTGATTATCTCAATCTTCATCCCCATTCAACCAAATCAGTTTAATTTTCTTTACATTCTAATTCCTTGTTTACTTCGTCTAACAACTTCTCCAAAATTTCTTAAATTGCGACCGATATTAAAATTTAACCTTAAAAATTCTTTCCACTTCCATGGTGGTTGCATCACTAGGTAAACTTACAAACGAATTTCCTAAAAACAAAATCATCCCAACCAAAATGCACACGTTGGAGGTGGTGTTGGAATTTATGTCCTAAAACTCATAGTTTGTAATCATATTCTATTCAATAAAGTTATTACTGAGAAATTGAATGCTATGATGTTAAATTCAATAAACTAAGTCCCAAAGCTATTTTTGAGTAAACTTGAACTCTATGTAGAGACAAATGTGGATCAAGTTCGAGTATATAGCCTAAATAGTCTAGTATATAAATAAAGGTTGGACGCTTTATTTAGAAAAACGATGGATGTGGCCCGCTTTGTAGTTAGTACAAACGAGGTGATCCTGAATCTTTCATATAGAGACATGAAAGTGGAAGCATCCTATGTAAAGTGTTTAAATAAGACTGAACCATAAAATAGTCACTTTTACGTTAGAACACCATTTACGTTAGTAGATAGGTTGGATAGCTGGGGACATAGGGTACAAGACAGAATTCACTCATACTCACTTTAGGTTAGTTGATAGGTTGTTCTCATAAGGACTTAATCTAAGTTTTGAACAAGGAGCCTCACCCTCTCATTGGCCCGAGAGGATTTTGGTTTGTAGGTTGGACCTTAAACCAATTGTTCAATAGTAGATCAATGAGACTTATAAAGCAAGATGTAGTCTCACGGATAAAACGGTACTTTGACTCAATCGAACTTACAAGCAACCTGTGAAGGATTAACTTACTGATCATGGTTATATCAAATGGACACAAATATATCTATAGTAAGGGGAGTGCAACTACGAAACTTTAATGGAATGATCTGTTAGTTAACGAATGCGAATTTGCTCGTCTAAAAGAGTTTAGTTAGATAATCTCATATTATTGGAGTCCATGATCTATAGGTCCATTAGGTTCCCCTGGAAGCTCATATGGAATAAACTTATAATAGTATAATGGAATGAGTTAACTTGTTCGATTTACATGAGAAGAGAGAAACTGACAAGTATATGTGATGTAGTCGTCAATTATCATATTAGAAATATAGTTTTATGTTTAAATGGAATTTGAATATTAGATATATGAATACGAATTCATACTCAAAAGTGATGGAACTAGTAAAAGTTGTACAAAGTTAAAATGTTGATTTTTTACTTTGAAAAGTTAAACTTTAACCGACAATATATTCAAATATGATTTGAATTTCGAAAAAGTGAATGCGGATTCATGCTCTGGAGGTCAAAATTAGTCAAGACGGATAAAATGATAAAAAGTCAAAATGTTGACCTTAGGTTTGAAAAAGTCAAACTTTCACTTTTGACCAAATGGCCATGTTAGCCTTTGACTAAAGTTATTGGGAAAATCCAATATTTTGTTGGATAATCCCATTAACTCTAGCAGACTAGGTGTTGTCTTTTGATGAAGACAAAAAGTTCACTAGAGAAAGTGGACTTTGCGTTGTTGCGTTTTAGTGTTGCATGGACATGCAATTTTGCATGATTTTTTCTTATAAATAGACCCTTTCAACTCATTTGATAGGTTGGACTACTTGGTTTCTCTCAAGATATTTAATCCCCTTTTATCTTCACTTGTTTAAAAAAAAGAGAGAGAAAATTCCAAATTTTCCTCCTTTGCCATCTCTCTTATTCTTTCTTCTAACGCCCCCCACAACCAGATTTAAATCCTGAGAATAGTAGGTCAACCATAGTGGTTGTTCGAAAAAATTCGGAGCTTTAAATGTAAGCTTTTTCGAAAACCCTAATTTTTTTTAGTTTAGGGTTTTCTTGTTAATTAAGTACAATTAGGGTAGAATTTCGATCTTGTTTTTGCTGCGCATGTCTTTTTCTATCTTGTGGTATCCGAGCATGCTTTAATTTTACCCAATTGTATATGGTAGGTGCAAATTTATTAGATAATTTGTGATTGGAAATTAAAATTGATTAGTGATTTTAGCAATTAAATTAAGCTTAGATTTCTTTCAATTATTGTAATTGGCCTGGGTTTTGTGACTTAAATATTATTATTGAGGGTGTAATTTTTATAGAGTCATTATAGTTGTAATTGAAATTAGAAGGACAGACCCAGTTTTTCGCTTCCAAACTCGAGTAACGACCCTGACCCAACCTGCGAATCAGTTCGCGACCCGGTTGCTTGCGCGAGCTCACCATCTGCCATGTGTCCCCGTTCGTTTTGCACCACGCATGTTGTTCTTTTTGACCCGACCCACGCCTAACGTGCAAACCTTTTTTCCCTTCGGCCCAAAGCTCAACCGCGTTCGAGTTTAACCCGCTTTGCGCACCACCCGTGACCAATGCAAGTGGTGGTTGATTTAATGGTTTGGACTGGTTCAAGCCCAATGAGTTGGGTTTTTGGACCGGTTCAAGGGTTGTTTTGGGTCGGTTCAACATGTTTTGGTGGTTTTTCAGTTGGTTTGAGTGGTTCAAAAATAATTTTGTACTACACCAAATTATTATTGTAATAATTTAGTTATTAGCTTAATTTTGGAGGCAAAATCAGTCCATTTTAAGGTGTTCATAATTAAATTATACATGAGATGTATGTTTTTTTTAAAAAAAGAAATTGTATGTATATATTGTACTATGTCATATAGATTTAAAACCACATCATAGGTTAACATTTTTATGCATTATAACTATTATAATGTATATTATGCATTTTTATGCATTATAACTATTATAATGTATAGTATGCATGTTGATTAATTAATATGATTAATTAAATTATGGACATTTTTAAAAATAGCAAAATAAATTAAAATAAAATTAATTAAATATGATTTAATTAAAATACATATTAATTAATTTCTTTATATAATGGTTATTTGATGGTTGTTTTGTAAATATTTTAATTTATTTTGCTATTTTTAAAAATGTCCATAATTTAATTAATCATATTAATTAATTTTATAACATATATAAGTTGCATGTTCACCTATGATTTAATTAAAATACATATTAATTAATTTCTTTATATAATGGTTATTTGATGGTTGTTAGTTGAATGTTATAGTTTTGTCTAAAGTTTTATAAGGGTTATAAAATGTATTAGATGTTTAAAATCTGTAACATATATAAGTTGCATGTTCACCTATGTTAAATCAATATCTTCATAACTTTTCATAGAAATAGATCGATATCTTGTAAAATTGGTTATAAGAGGCTCACCTGATTTGATCTTGTCAACAAGTCTGATAAAATGACTAAGGTTGGAGGTTCTTAAGTTGAAGGTTTACGGAACACCTCCTACCTGGAGATCGTAATGAGTTCTTAAGCCTAGTTAACCTAGTTTTATGAGCATGCGTGAGAGGTGTGAGGTAATAAAATTGGTTTATCATCTAGACATCGTAGGTTTAAATCTAGTATAAAGGCTATACTCGGATGTTTCACCTAGACTTAGGATTTGTTTAAGTTAGCCTAAACATAATCCTAAAGTTTTATATTTACCCTTAAAACCATTATAGAACACTTCAGCTAGAGAGTAGTGTACTTTTAGCTCTAGCATCTCTAAGAGTTCACAGTGTGAGGTCCATGTAGGGCTTTGGATCGTGCATAGGAGCGGACTCCCTTCGGAGAGTGTTTGAATGGATCAATATCAGGGTGAATAGGGGAAGTAGTTCATAGTAAGTGGGTAAGGGATATGTGACAAACACATCCAACGGTCTCTTCCATTAGGTCATAGCTTGAGATTCCTATAATATGCCTGCTTATCTACCCTAGAGCGACGTTTGCTTCGAAGGGTTGTATTGTAGGATTCGAAGCACCACAACTCCAAATATGGATAGATTTTCTTAGATCGGTTTTCATATTGACTTTCCACTTTCGAAAGCATATTGATTCTAATCTATGAGATCCAAAAATGGCAAGTAACACTTGCAAGAATTACTAAGTTGTTAGTACATTCTCGACCAAAGTAGCGATAACTAAGTGCTGTAAAGAATAAGCAGTTATTCTAGAGTTAGCATCTAGTTAAGATTATCTTGGCTCAAAGGAGGAATAATCGACTACCTTCGGTGGAAGTTGTTCTAAACCTTTGAAATATCGTTGTAAAATACAAATAATGAAGGGTACATTATTAATAATTGCTAAATTAGTTTGGCTTCTCTGTGACTATAGTTTTTTTTTAAGAGAATATGCTTGTGTTTTTTTCCAGAACAAATAGCTCAATAGTTCAACTTTTAGCTTTCGAAAAACTTCATAGTGATAATTATGCGGCATGGAAATCAAATCTTAACACAATACTAGTGGTCAATGATTTAAGATTTGTCTTTAACTGAGAAATATCCTGAAAACCATGCCTCTAATGCTAATTGAACTAGTCGAAAAACATATGATCGATGGATAAAAGCTAATGAAAAAGCTTGTGTTTAGATTCTTGCTCGCATGTCTGATGTTTTAGCCAAAAAAAACCATTAATCCTTAGCCACGGCTAAAGAGACTATGAGTTCCTTAAGGGTCATTTGGGTAACCCGAATGGTCCCTAAGACACGAGGCAATTAAATATATTTACACTAAACGTATGAAGGAAGACCTCTGTTAGAGAACATGTCCTGGACATGATGATGCACTTCAACATTTCCAAAGTAAATGGTGGTTCATCAAAGAGGTTAATCAGGTTAGCTTTATCTTAGAGTCTCTTCCGAAGAGCTTCATTCCATTTCAAACGAATGCATCTTTGAACAAGATAGAGTTTAATCTAACAATCCTTCTAAATGAGCTCTAACGATTCCAGAACCATACCGTGGGTAAGGAGAAGCAAGTGGAAGCAAATGTTGTTAGCATAAAAAGGAAGTTTTCAAGAGGATCGTCCTCTAAAACTAAAGATGGACCCTTAAAACCTAATGCTCAAATAATGAAGAAGGAAAAAGGAAAGACTCCCAAACACAACAAGGGAAAGAAAGCTACAGAAAAAGGTAAGTGTTACCATTGTGGCCAGAATGGACACTGGTTAAGGAACTGCCTAAAGTACCTTGCTGGGAAAAAGGCAGAGAAGGAAACACAAGTTAAATATGATTTACTAGTTGTAGAAACATGTTTATTGGAATATAAAAATTCAATCTGGATACTAGATTCAAGAGTCACTAATCATATTTGCTTCTTATTTCAAAAAAATGGTTCTTGGAAAAGGCTTACTGAAGGCAAGATCACTCTCAAGGTTGGAACAGGAGAGATGGTCTCAGCTAAAGAAGTGGGAGATTTAAACTTGTATTTTAAAGATAGATATGTCATACTTAAAAATGTCTTGTATGTACCTCGAATGAGAAGAAATTTAACATTTATCTCTTGTATTTTGGAACAAATGTATAGAAATATCTTCTAAAATTAATGAAGCGTTTGTTTTCTATAAAGGTATTCTAGTATGCTCTGCTATACTTGAAGACAACTTATATAAGTTAAGACCAACCAGAACAAATTTTGTTTTAAATACTAAAATATTTAGAATAGACGAAACTCAATATAAAAGACAAAAATTTTCTTCTAACACCTATTTATGGCATTTGAGACTTGGTCATATAAATTTTAATATGATTGAAAGATTGGTTAGAAGTGGGCTTACCTACTTATGAATCTTGTCTTGAAGGAAAAATGACTAAGAGATCTTTTATTGAAAAAGGTTTAAGAGCCAAATGACCTTTAGAGCTCATACATCCGAACCTCTATGGACCAATGAATGTCAAAGATCGAGGTGGGTAGGAATATTTCAGCTTCATTAATGATTATTCAAGATATGGTCATATTTATCTAATACATCATAAGTCAGATTCTCTTGAAAAGTTCAAAGAATCCTTGTTGGACATGGTTTGCTCTATGATGAGCTTCCCTCCGTTGCTAGATTCTTTTTGGAGATATGCTTTAGAGAGTCTTCTATATCTTGAATAATGTTCCCTCTAAAAGTGTTTCAGAAACATCTTATGAGATATGGAAAGGGTGTAAAGGAAATTTACGTCATTTTAGAGTTTGGAGATGTCAGCACACGTGTTGGTTAATAATCTTAAGAAATTGGAACATCGTTCAAAATTATGCCTATTCGTAGGTTATCCAAAAGAATCAAGAGGTGGTTTGTTTTACGCTCCTTAAGAAATTAAAGTATTTGTATCAATAAATGCCACATTCTTAGAGGAAGACCACATCAGGGATCATCAACCTCGTAGTAAACTAGTATTAAATGAAATTTCCAAAATTGCTATAGATAAACCTAGTTCATCCACTAAAGTAGTTGATAAAACTAAAAAATCTGGTCAATCACATCATTCTCAAAAGTTGAGAGAGCCTCGACGTAGTGAGAGGGTTTTTCATCAGCTTGATCACTACTTGGGTTTAACTGAAACTCAAGTCGTCATACTTGATAATGGCGTAGAAGATCCATTAACATATAAATAGGCAATGAATGATGTAGATCGTGACCAATGGGTCAAAGTCATGGACCTCGAAATGGAGTCTATGTACTTCAGTTAGGTATGGACTCTAGTAAATCAACCAAATGACATAAAACCTATCAGTTGTAAATGAATCTACAAGAGAAAACGAGACCAAGCCAGTAAAGTACAGACTTTTAAGGTTAGACTTGTGGCAAAGGGTTATACGTCCAGAGAGAGGGAATAGACTATGAAGAAACTTTCTCTCCTGCTGCCATGTTTAAGTCAATTAGAATACACTTATAGATGTCAAGACAACTTTTTTTAATGGCAATCTTTAAGAGAGTATCTCTATGACTCAACCAGAGGGGTTTATAGAACAAGGTCAAGAATAAAAGGTTTCTAAGCTTAAAAAATCCATTTATGGATTAAAACAAGCATCTAGATCTTGGAATATAAGATTTGATACAACGATCAAATCTTATGGCTTTGAACAAAATGTTGACGAGCCTTGTGTTTACAAAAAGGTCGTCAATTCCATTGTAGCATTTTTAGTCTTGTATGTAGATGATATTCTACTAGTTAGGAATGACATAGGTTATCTTATTGATATCAAGAAATGGCTAGCTACGCAATTTCAAATGAAATATTTGAGAGATGCACAATATGTTCTCAAGATCCAAATTGTTTGAAACTGTAAGAACAAAACACTAGCCATGTCTCAAGCATCATAGACAAAATGTTGTCTAGGTATAAAATGCAAAATTCCAAAAAGGATTTTTTGTTGTACATGTATGGAATTCATTTGTCAAAGGAACAATATCCTAAGACATCTCAAGAAGTTGAGGATATAAGAAATTTTCCCTATGCTTCCGCTGTTAGGAGCTTGATGTATGCAATGTTATGTATTAGACTTGACATTTGCTACTCAGTAGGGATGGTCAGTAGGTATCAGTCTAATCCTAAATGTGATCACTCGACAACCGTTAAGAATATTCTAAAAAATCTTAGAAGAACAAAAGGCTACATGCTCGTTTATGGTATAAAGGATCTGATCCTTACTGGATACGCTGATTCTGATTTCCAAACTGATAAAGATGCTAGAAAGTCTACATCGAGATCAATACTCACTCTAAAGGGAGGAGCAGTAGTTTGAAGAAGCATAAAGCAAACTTGTATAACCGATTCCACAATAGAAGTTAAATACGTAGCAGCTTACGAAGTGGCAAAGAAAGCACTAAGAAAATTCTTGACAAATGTGGAAGTTGTTCCAAATATGCACCAGTGAATCACTTTATACTGGGACAACAGTGGTACAGTTGCAAATTCAAGAGAACCTAGAAGCCATAAACGAAAAAAGCATATCGAATGCAAGTACCATCTTATTAGAAAAATTATACATCGTGGTGACGTGGTGACCCAGATATCTTCTGAGCAAAACATTGTTGATCCTTTTACAAAAGACCTAAGGCTAAAGTGTTTGAGGGTCACCTACATAGTTTAGGTGTACGATGTTTGTAAACAAGGACGAGTGGAAGATTTATTGGGCATGTGCCCTAGTTTTTTATATGTTTATTGTACTCATATATATTATTCTCCCTCATGGTTAAATTCAACGTTGTTTTATCCCACTCAGAGTTTTAGTCCAAGTGAGAGTTTGTTGGAATTTATGTCCTAAAACTTATAGTTAATAATCATATTCTATTCAATAAAATTGTTATTGAAAAATTGAATATTATAATCTTAAATCCAATAAACTAAGTCCCGAGGGTATTTTTTAGTAAACTTGAACTCTATGTAGAGACATAAATGCGAATCAAGTTTTGAGTATATAACCTAAATAGTTTATAGTATATGAATAAAAGTTATACGCTTTATTTAGAGAAACTATGGATGCGACCCACTTTGTAGTTAGTATAAACGAGGTGATCCTGAATCTTTCATGTAGAGACCTAAAAGTGGGGGCATCCTATTTAAAGTGTTTACATAAGACTGAACCATGAAATATTCACTTTTACGTTATAATGTCGTTTACTGTTTAAAATCAACTATCTCAATTATTGATAACTTAGGTAACTTAATCTTAATCTTAAGTCTCCCATTTCTGGGGAGAACAACTCATTAGCGTTGTTCACATGAGATTATCCTTAAATCTGCATAGGTGAGAACAACTCGTTAGCGTTCGCCCAATAAGCCTTCCATTTCTGGGGTAAAATCGAGTGGATAGCTGGAAACATAGGGTGCAAAACGAAATTTACTCATACTCACTTTAGAGTTAATGGATAGGTTGTTTTCTTAAGGACTAAATTCAAGTCTTAGGGGACCCACCTTCTCATTGGCTCGAGAGAAATTCGGTTTGTAGGTTGGACTTTAAACCAATTGTTCAATAGTGGATCAGTGGCACTTAAGAAGCAAGATGTAGTCTTGGAGGTAAAATGGTATTTTGACCCATCTGAGGTTACGAGCAACCTATGAAGGATTAACTTACTAATCATGGTTATATCAAATGGACACAAATATATCTATAATGAAGGGAGTGCAACTACGAGACTTTAGTGGAATACCCGTTAGTTAACAAATGTTGATTAACTCGGTCTAAAAGAGTTTAATCAGTTAATCTTGAATCGTTGGAGCCCATGATCTATAGGTCCATTAGGTTCCTCTGCTAGCTCATATGAAATAAACTTAGAACAGTATGATGGAATGAGTCGAATTGTTCGATTTAGATAAGGAAAGAGAAACCAACAAGTATATGTGATGTAGACGTCAGTTATCATATTAGAAATAGAGCTTTATGTTTAAATAAAATTTGAATATTAAAGATATAAATACGAATTCGTACTTGAAAGCTAAAATATGATAGAAATAGTCAAAGTTGTAAAAAGTCAAAATGTTGAATTTTGACTTTGAAAAGTCAAACTTTGATCGATAATGTCTTCAAATATGATTTGAATTTCATGCAAGTTAATGCGAATTCATGCTCAGGAGGTCAAAATTAATCAAGAGGAACAAAATGGTAAAATGTCAAAATGTTGACTTTAGGTTTAAAACATCAAACTTTGACTTTTGACTAAATGATCATTTTACCCTTTAACTAAAATTAGTGAAAAAATCTAACATTTTGTTAGATAATGCCACTAACTCTAGAGGGCTAGGTGTTGTCTTTTGAAGAAGACAAAAAGTCCACTAGAGAAAGTGGACTTTAGTGTTGCATGGACATGTAATTTTGTATAGTTTTGATGGGTTGGACTACTTGGCTCTCTCAAGATATTTAATATCCTTTTATCTACAATTATTTTTTTTTTAAAAAAAAAAAGAGAGAGAGAAGCCCAAATTTTCCTCCTTTTCCATCTCTCTCTCTCTCTCTCTCTCTCAGTTCTTTCTTCTAATGGGTTCCACAATCTGGTTATGAGTTCTGAGGATATTTGGTCAACCATAGTGGTTGTTCGAAAAAATTTGGAGCTTTAAATGTAAGTTTTTTCAAAAACCCTAATTTCTTTTTTTTTTTTTTTCGATTTAGGATTTCTTGTTAATTAAATGCAATTAGGACAAGATTTCGATCCTATTTACGCCACACATGTTTTTTTTTTCTATCAGGTGAAATCAGTATACCAAGTCTCCGAAGGACAATAGTTAATCGTCAAAATCTTTTAACAATTTAAACTTGAAAAATAATATTTAATATATAACAATATTTGCAATAAATTTGAAAGGATTTTTAAAAACTGTTGTACAATAAAAATAAATAATATTCGAAATGCTTTTTCAACCTTATTCATCCATTTTTTTTGCACTATCTTCCTCCAAAAATTCATTAAAACAATAATTCACATCATCCAGCTTGTACCTAGGTCAAGAACTACATAAACATATAATAATAAATTGGTCTTCTGATCACTTGTAGTTATACCCCAATACTTGTTGAATTTTATTTGCATGCTTAATATCATCTGACTCAATAATGCATTCTCATACAACGAGTATTCACGAATTATTTCTTGGATCGAACAAAGTTCATGAAAAAATATGTCTGAAGTCACAGATATAGATGTAGAAAACTTCATTGTTCCCTTTGAAAAAGTCTTTAGGAACTTTACAAACACTTTTGCATTATCCCAATCTTCAGCAGTAGGAATATCATCGTAAGACAATTTTTTTTGACATTTTATCTTTTTTAGCAAAATCTTTAAATATTTGGATTCTAGCAGGAGATGACCTAACATACTTCACAACATTTCAGATTCGAATGATAGACGCATGCAAATCTTTTAAGGCATCACTAACAATCAAATTAAGAATATGGGCACAACATCTAACGTGAATAAATTCACCATCCAACACCAACCCATTTCTACCTCTAAACTTTTTAACGAAGTATGCAATAGCTACATCATTTGAACTCGAAATATCAACTGTTATAGTAAACAACCTATCAATACTCCAACCTTTTAAACACTTTTCAATTGCTCGACCTATTGTATCTCCTTTATGATTAGTTATTTGACAAAAGTTTAAAATTTTTTTCTGCAAGTTTCAATCATCATCAATGAAATGAGCCGTTATAACTATATAATTAATATTTTGCACAAAAGTTCATGTATCCGTTGTTAAACAAACTCTTTGGCCACTTCAAGTTAATACATTTTTTTTTCTCCTTCATATACATTTAAAAACAATCATTTGCAAAAATTATTCCTGATGGAATCACAAACTTTGGATTTAAGCCCGACAAAATTGATGAAATCCTTCACTTTCTAAAAAATTAAATGGCAATTCATCTAAGATAACCATGCTAGCAAGTATTGTTCTACAATTTTCTTGAGTGAAGGATGTAGCCATTAAACTACTTTCAGAATCTCCCTCTACTTCAACATTATCTTCCAATGGATCTACATACTTATTACATTTCTCTAAATGTCTTTTAAATTAGTTGTATCGTTTCGTTTGGAATCACAAGCATATGAAGTCCCACAATGTTTACAAGCAGTCCTAGAATATTTAGGATCACATCCTTCTACTTTTATAAAGTGTTTTCCATACCGATGATGGTGGTTTGACCAGTTTTCTTTTTTCTAACACTAGACTAGAACAACTTTATTTTGAAGTTTCGTTTATAAAAAATAAAGTCATTCTAATAATCATCAAACAAAACAAACAAAACAGTACACAATTTAAACAAAGAAAATAACAAGTAAAGCGTGTCATGTTGATAAAAATCTTGAAATTAAGTAAAGTTCACAATTTCACTCTTCAAACTTCTAAAATGTGAACACTTATACCAAGTTCAACAGTGAACTTCACAACTAAATCATCATCTATAGTCACCAATAACAAGAACACTTATCTATTACCACCTGGAATGTGACATAAAACCCATAAAATAAAAATCTGAGAAAGAAATATTAACAAAAGAGAAGCAAATGGACAAACAAACAAAACAATGCAATATCATAAATGGTAACAGAAGAAAGCGCATGGATCAATGCAATTTAACATTGTTGGAGAATATTTTTCATACCAGAATCAAGAAACAAAATTGAAAGAAATAAGAAAAAGTAAAATTTTTTCAAGATGTGAACTACAAAGAAATTGAGCTGAAAGTTATGGATAAAGGAAAGAAATACAAGGTAAGAGAGTTAATGGGATATAATCATAAGCCCCAATTTTGCCTTTCTTTTCTTTCTTTTTCCTTTTTTTCGATTCTTTACTCACCAATTTTTTCCTCTGTGAATTGTTGTCCACAAAAGCTGCCTCTCCCTTTCGCTTTGTTTCACCAATTCAATAATACCCATTTCTCTTTTCTTCTCTATTTCCCTTGTTTGGTTTCTTAATTTCAACCCCCCTTCTTCTCTATTTTCCGTCTTTATTTCTAGTTCAACCCCCATTCCTCTTTTTGACCAATTGCTTGGTTTTGGTTTTTATTGTCTTCCATGCCTTTGTAAAAGTTACCGTGTTTCAAATTTTCCTTTGTTATCTTTTATACTCTCTACTTTCAATCTATCTACGAGAAGAATAAACCATCGTACCTGGAATATCCTTTCTAGGTGAATGAGAGAAGACTCACGGTGGAGAATGAAGAGGAGATCCACGAATGCAAAGAATGACGGCTTCTTTTTCTAAAGCGAATGTAGAGAACGAAGGAGAGAAAAAAAACGGAATGCACTGAAGAGAGAACGAGGGAGAAGAAAATGGAATGTAGAGAAAAGAGAACGAAGGAGAAAAGAATAATACGACTACTTTTTTAATCTCTACCTAATCGGTTGAACCAAACCTGACCGAGCCGAATTGGTTCGGTTTGATACTATCATTCTTTTAAACCGATCCAACCCAAACCAAACCAAATCGGTTCGGTTCGGTTGTCTACACCCCTACCCAAAACCAAGGGCAAAATAGGGATATTAAAAAACTATCATTCTTTTGCCAAAACTACTTATTCACCCAAATTTTTGCCAAAAAACTTATCCATCCAAATTTTTGCCAAAATTCCAACTATCACTCCCGTTTTTTCCATTTCTTCAAATATCTCTTCTGTCAATAATAGACGTGGATAGACCTTGTTAATGTATTAGAGTATCTATCGATAACATTAATAAAAATAGACCAAAATTGTCCATTTTTATTTTTCTTAATTTTTAGTGTTAAATTTTATCGTAGGCATGTTTTTATATTATTTTAAATTCAATTTTAATTTTTATTGCATTTAAAACTGTTACACTTTTACACCACTAATCAGTGTGGATTCAGAAATTTTATATAGTGGAACACTATATAATAAACATTCTATTTGAACCCACAGTCTGATGATTGTAAGAGTGGAAGCACAGTCGCTACACTACAACCATATTTTTAAAAGTCACTACACTACAACCATACTTTGTTTAAAATATAGTATTATTTAATATATAATAATCTGACACTTCAAAATTGATATTAAAATACAAAAATTGATCATGTAAAAAGAGTACATACTCCCACCATCCAACAACACACAAAAATTATACTAATAGCATGTGCAAATTATACTTTTCACTGTTACTGTTACATTAGATTGAATGATCACCTTAGTTTTGCCCTAAATCAATTATGTAAATTTACATATTTATAGGATTGAGTTAAATGTGAGTCAAAAATATGTTAAGACATTGTTATCATTTTTGTCCATCAAATTTGGGCCATACTCGAAAGAGAGATGCAATTTTATTATTGTTTTTAGTTGGGTATTGAGACTTGTTTGTAATAGATGATATAAACATTTAATAAAATTTATTTTGTGATATTTAATGTATAATATATATATATATATATATATATATATATATATATATATGTTTAATTTTTATAAATATAACAAACCGATAAAATATTTACGATTCGTGCAACAAAAAGAAAAAAATCTGACCATTTTTTTAAATATTCTAAGTTTAACCTTCTTTTTCATCCACTTTCCTCTTTTGCTATTGTTTTTTCTTTCCATCATATTTTTCTGTAATTATTTTTTAAAAAGAAAATTCAACCAATTATTTGAATTCTTTTTTAAAAAATTTCAAATTGTTATTCGATTGTTTAAGATCATGTTTTAAATATAAAAAATTATGAAAAAAATCGTTGAGATATTAAATAGTCAAATCTAAAGTACCAAAGAATTTTAAAAAAAAACCGTTTACATTTAACTACCCAAATTTAAACGATTAAATCTAAACAATTGTGTACAAAAATTAATCAAATCTATGCAATTCCAAGTTTAAACTTCCTTTCATCCTCTTCCTCATATACTATTTTTTTTTTCTTTTTTATCCTCTTTCTCTTATGCTATTTTTTTTCATCATATTTTTCTCTTTTATGCAATTCTTTTTTTAAAAAAAAATTAATTTTTTTTTAATTTTTTTTAAAAACATTTCAAACTATTATTTGATTTTTTAATATCATGTTTCAAATATAAAAAGATTGTAAAAAAAATCATTGGGATATTAAATAGTTAAATCTAAACGATCATGTGCCAAATAATCTTAAAAAAAAAATTATTTAGAATTAAATGATCAAATCTAAAGGATCCAGTAAAAAATAATAGTCAAATCTAAATGATCGTTTACCAAATATATTATACACGTGGGTTGCCATTTAATCATGTTCAATTGTAATCATGTTCAATTGTGTGCTCGTGGACTTGTTCTGTTTTCAAAATTGTTTTATTGAGATAAATATTTTAGTGCTTTGTTATATTTTTTTAAAAGACTCATTTTTATATTATATTATTATGAAAAACAACAAAACAATTATCAAATATGTTTTGTTTTCTTAAATAAAAATAATATCAAACACGTTCTTGTTTCCTGTTCTTAAATGAATAAGAAATAGAAAATAAAAAACAAGAACGTCACTAAATGGGCCATTAGATGTGTATTATAACATTTTATAAGTTAGTAAAGTAAATCAGTAATTTGATTTTTCTTTTATTCTTTAAAATATTTTAGCCAAGCTTTAAACTAAGACCTTGAAAAGTAAGTTCAGATCTGCCACGCTGGAAAAGAAAGTAATTAGAAGTTGACAGCACTAATTTAATGGACTTTTGGAATAAGCAAGAAACTTCTACTCCTAATCATTTAC
>JBBPDI010084424.1:0-13187 GCA_037974545.1 Cucumis variabilis
GAAATACAAAATTCAGTAGAATTTGACGGCGAGCGGAAACCACCAGAAGGACTGTGGAGTGAGGGACAAAAAAAACACGACAGTGGCAGCGGTCCGAGCGGATGAAAGACGGCGACGGTGGCGTGGTGATAGATGACTGAGTTATTTTATTTAACAAAAAAGTTGTTAGGGTTTTCCCTTTTCTTTTCTAATTGTGTTTTTTAATTTGATATAACTTGATCATAGATCGCAGATATTCAATATAATTCTTAGTATGACAACTATAGGATGTTTACTTGAACTTCTAACTCAAATAAAAAACCACATATTTATGAGTCAAAAAGTTTAATCATTTAAAACTAAAAATCAACATTTAATTTGAATGGAACTTTTTACAATATGGAATTTAAAAGTACATGAGTAAATGGTAAATTATAATAGTTAAATTATTATAAACTTAAAAGTAAAACAACTACAAATCATAGTTAACAAATTAGAAAGCAACTGTATATACCGCTCGTCGCTCCTACCGATTGAATAGTCCGATGAAGTGTTCGGATCGCAGTGACATGGACGATTCGCTGCCTTGTCGCAAGAACCTTATCATTTAGAGGAAGGAGAAGTCGTAACAAATTAGAAAGCAACCTTGTTTTTATTTGAGATAATGAGGGTTAGGTTAGAATGGTTTCATCCAAAGCCTGTTTTAGCATTTATATAAATGAAACTATTAGAGCTAATGAACGTTAATATAGTTTGTTAAAGAAATTAATATTGTTAAGTTTGTTTCAATTCTGTTATCCTTGATAACCAACTGTATATACATCTATAAATTTCTCTCATTGTTCATAAATAAAATGAGTGAAATACTTCTTTCATTCTTGGTTAACATGGTATTAGAGAAAGTCCTCTTCCTCCCAAAATTCCTTTTAATCTTTCGCTAACTCATCACCCTCGGGATGACAACTCCGACTGTCAACCATTCACAGAACCTGTCGACTGTCAACACTTCACAGAACCTGCCAGAAACACAAGAAAACCATAATTCTAGTCAGTCTGATACCTCTGCCCAAACTCTTTTCAATCAAAACCAAGAATATCTAAATTCTTACTTTCTTCATCACAATGATAATACAAGTTTGGTACTAGTTACAGAGCAATTGATAAAAGAGAATTATGTCTCTTGGAGCCGAGCAATGACTATCGGTCTTTCAGTGAAGAATAAGATTGGGTTCATCGACGGAACCATTACCAAACCAATCGGTGATCTCCTTTTGAATTGGATTAGAAATAACAACATCGTTATTTCTTGGATACTGAACTCAGTCTCCAAACCTATCTCAGCAAGCATTTTGTTTTCAGACTCAACAAGAGCAATATGGATTGACCTTAAAGAAAGATTTCAAAAGAAGAACACGCCAAGAATTTTTCAGTTGAAGTGATCCCTTGCAACCTTGGAACAAAACCAAGACACCATTGGTATGTATTATACTAAATTCAAAACTCTGATGGATGAGTTGAACACATACAGACCAGGTTGCACTTGTGAAGGTTGTAGTTGTGATGGCGTGCGAGAAATGACTGATTTCCTCTAAATGGAATATCTCATGGACTTCTTTATGGGATTAAATGAGAACTTCTCTCAAGCCCGAGCTCAACTTCTCCTTAT
The DNA here is from genome assembly GCA_037974545.1 of Cucumis variabilis. NCBI lineage: Eukaryota > Viridiplantae > Streptophyta > Magnoliopsida > Cucurbitales > Cucurbitaceae > Cucumis > Cucumis variabilis. The sequence goes on from JBBPDI010084424.1 coordinate 1,646, forward strand.
GAACCCTCTTCCATCAACCAGTCGAGCCTTCTCTCTTCTCCTTCAAGAGGAACAACAAAGATTAATTGGATCTTTTTCTTCTACGGCACCAGCGATGGCCTTTGTAATGTCCTCTAACTCATCCAAAAATGGAACCGGCAATTGGCAAAGGAGAGATTAGCTCATATGCACCTGCTGCAACATTTCTGGACATACGATAGATAAACGTTACAAGCTTCATGGATATCCTCTTGGATATAAAACCAAGCAATAACAGCAGCGAACCAATAATGTTGTTAATTCAATAACAACCCAGAACAATGAAAGTACTTCTCAAGACACCATACAGAACAATCAAATGTTGAAATAATACCAGCACTGCATAAGCATTGATCCAATGTCAAAACCTCCTCAACCAGCTTTAGTCTCAAATGAATGCCTCCAACCAAATGACTACCTCACATATAGCAGGTACTTCTTATTCATTTCCCTTATGGATAATTGATTCTAGAGCTTCCACCCACATTTCTTATTGTAAGTTCCATTTTGCATTCATTCAACCATGCTCAACATTCATCCGTTTACCTAATAAACAAATTTTTGAAGTTAAAAGTGCTGACACCATCAAAATATTTGAATCTATAAAGCTGAAGAATGTGTTATACATTCTTGAATTTTCATTCAACCTTATATCAGTGAATGCATTAACAAGAGATCCTCCTGTGGATGTTAGTTTCTCTACTAATAATTGTGTAATTCAAGACAAGTTCACTTTGAAGAAGATTGGCAGTGCTAAACTTTTATATGGTCTATATGTCTTCAAATTGGGAAACACTCTTGATCTGCAGTCTTCCATATGTGCTATAAGCAATGATAATACCTTTTTGTGGCATCAAAGGCTTGGTCATCCATCTGTTGATGTTTTAAAGTATTTACAAACCATGTTGCAATTAAAATCTTTTAATTCTCATACTTGTTCTACTTGTCCTTAGCGAAGCAAAGAAGACTTTCCTTTTCTTCAAATAATCATGTATCTCCCAATTCTTTTGATCTTATACATGTTGACATTTGGGGGCCTTTATCTACTACTACAAATGCTAGGTATACATACTTTCTTACCATTGTAGATTATCTACACGTTTTACATGGGTCTTCATGCTTAAACAAAAGTCTGAGGTCAAACAGATTATACCTAATTTTTTAAGCTTATCGAAACCCAATATGGAAAAATGAAACAGATGCGTTCTGACAATGCCCTTGAACTTATGTTTACTGAATTTTTTAAAGAAAAAGGAGTACTACACTAGTTTTATTACATGAGTTGTCCTCAGTAGAACTCTGTAGTCGAAAGGAAGCATCAACATATACTCAACACAACTCGAGCTTTATTTTTCCAATCAGATATTCCTCTAAGTTTTTGGGGAGAATGCATATTGGCTGCTGTTTACTTGATCAACAGAATGCCATCAAAGATGTTAACTTGGAAGTCCCCATTCTAACTGCTTAACAACAACAAACTTGATTACAATAACCTAAAAGTGTTTGGGTCCTTATGTTATGCTTCAACTCTGTCACACAACCGCTCTAAGTTTTAACAAAGAGCAATATCAGCTGTTTTTGTTGGCTATCCACAAGGCATGAAAACATACAAGTTGTAAACATTGATCAACAAAGGTTCTTTGTCTCAAGAGATGTAGTATTTCGAGAAGAAGTCTTTCCATTTAAAGACTTGCCCATGGAAAACCCTTTACCAGGTTTTTCTTTACCTAAAGTCTTTCATGAATCTCCAATTGATCATATGAATCCCTCAATCAATATGCCCACACTTTCCTCTTTACCGAACATGAACAATGACAAAACCTCAGAAGCTATAGCCCAATCTACAAACAATCTAACCTCGTCAACCCAACAGTCTGAACAACATATTTCTGAAGCTTTCAACAATTCTACACTTAGAAGATCCACTCAAATCAGGAAACAACCTTCTTATCTCCATGCTTACAATTGCAGTCTCCTTACATCACAACCTTACCAACCAAGCTCCACAAAATACCCTCTAAACCAATACATCTCATACCAAACTCTCTCCCATTCCTTCAAACATTCCATACTCCAAGTCTCTACCTAACATGAACCAAACTTTTACCATGAGGTTGTCATACATGATGATTGGAGAAGGGTCATGGAAGCTGAATTTAAAGCTATGGAGACAAATAAAAAATGGAGCATAGTTCCTTTACCACCCAACAAGAATACTGTAGGATGTCGATGGATATACAAAATTAAACATAAAGTTGATGGATATGTTAAAAGATATAAGGTAAGGCTCGTTGCAAAAGGATATACACAACAAGAAGGCCTTGATTATTTTGAGACTTTCTCATCCGTGGCCAAAATGGTAATTGTCAAAACCTTGTTGAACATAGCAATGTCGAAAAATTGGCATCCACTTCAATTAGATGTGAACAATGCATTTCTTCATGGAGACTTGTTTGATGAAGTATACATGGACTTACCACTGGATTATAAATCGAGCCTCACCATTCAGGGGCAGAAAATGGTATGCAAACTATATAAGTCTATATATGGCTTAAAACAGGCTTCACATCAATAGGTTTGCCAAGTTCTCTCAATTCCTTACTTCAATAGGATTTCAACAATCCAAGGCTGATTATTTTCTCTTTGTAAAAGGCCAAGGCACCAGTTTTATAGTCTACTTGTCTATGTTGGTGATATTATTAAGCAAATGTTGATCTTATTCGAAGCTTACGGAATATACTTAATCAAAATTTTCTACTTAAAGACTTGGGATCCCTCAAATTCTTCCTTGATCTTGAATTAGCTCAATTTTTAACTGGTATTCTATTGTCACAAAGACATTATGCACTACGCTTGCTAGAAGAAGCTGGTTTACTTGATGCTAAGCCAACATCTATACCTATAGATCCGACAACCAAGTTAAAAACTTCTGACATAAATCTTCTTCAAGATCCAACTACCTACCGAAGATTAATTGGAAAACTTTTGTACTTGACCATTTCAAGATCGGACATCACGTTTGCTGTTCATAGGCTCAGCCAATTCATGGCAAAACCTGACAAAACTCACATGAATGCAACTAATCATCTCTTGAGATACATCAAATTTCATCGGGCCAAGGAATTTTTCTATCTAAAACAGATGATTTATCCTTAAAAGCATTTGTAAATGTTGATTAGGGATCATGTCCTGATACCCGTTGTTTAATCACCAAATTTTGTGTTTTTCTTGGAAAGTCTCTTGTGTCATGGAAGTCAAAGAAACAGCAAACAGTTTCACGGCCATCAGTCGAACCAGAGTACCGAGCATTGGCCACTGTTTCTTGTGAAGTTATCTGGCTTAAAAGTATTCTCAAAGAATTGCAGATTGCAATAGATGCACCAACTGTGGTGTTTTGTGATGATCAAGTTGCCATTTACATCGCTAATAATCCCATGTTTCATGAGAGAACCAAGCATATAATGTTGAATTGTCACTTTGTTTGAGATAGGATTGTTGATGGCTCCTTGTACGTTCTTCACATCAACTTGTTGATGCCCTCACTAAACCACTTAATGCCACGACTTTGTCTCTTCATATGTGTAAGATTGGAGTCAAAAATATTTTTCTCCATCTTGAAGGAGGAGTATTAGAGCTAATGACTGTTAATATAGTTTGTTAAAGAAACTAATACTGTTAAGTTTGTTTAAATTCTATTATCCTTGATAACCAACTGTACATACATCTATAAATTTCTCTCATTGTTCATAAATAAAATGAGTCAAATACTTCTCCCATTCTCTAATAATAGAAACAAATGAAAGAAGGAAAAAAAAATAATGGAGAAAATCAAGGTTGCACTACTGTTGGATTTCACCACCAAAAGGAACATGGATGCATAGCAATGGCAAATACCAAAATTTTGTAAACTTAATTAACACATTTGCATACACAAAGTTGTTGGAACAACACATCAAGATATCCTTGCACAATCTTCTCTCCTACAACAAATACATCTCATCATCTTAAAACACCTATCCTAAACCACTATGCACTCTGTCATGTTCCAAGCAGTGTTCACACACAAAAAAAAGCAATTACATGGAAATGTTTAGTTACTAAGGTTTAGCTTGTGCCTAGGATGAAGATAAGTTTCATCTCCTATTGGCAAAGTGAGTGTGAATTTAGTGATCATCGTCGGTGCAAACTCATGTGAGGATCCCATGTAGTGATCGTTGGCCACAAAAACTCTAAACAGTACAAATGCCACTTTGATATTGGTAATTATAGAGATGATGGATGACCGTTAAAGTTGTAGATGCATACAAAGGTACAATAATTGAGCTAACAACAATAATAACCAATTTCGATCAGTCATATCAAGATTCACTAGTTCAAAAATATAATTGAAAAGTCTAAGAGAGATAGTTGTTGGCTATCATGAACCCCTAGTTGTGAGAGTTGAATGGATTATGAGTTATAAAGACGAATAAAAAAAATCCAATTGAAAGGTTAAACGAGTTACTAAGCTCAAAGATAGACATCAATTTGGCATCATACTTGAAGGGATTGAATCCCACAACAAAAGCGTATTATTGCTTATGCTATTGATTTTGAGAAATAAAAATTTTACAAAATTAAAATTAACATACGTCACACATGTCACATGTAGTAAATTCTAGATTAAGCATAAAATCGGATAGAGGAGACTTGCCTCTGTAGATCACTTTTAAAATTCTTCTTCTACAAATAGATTAATCTTTTCAACACGTTCAATGACACATCCTTGAGATCTTCTCGGTTATTCTCCTGGCAAGAACCAGCTTGTGGGAGCCTTTCTTCTTTAAAGAAATGAAAGGGAAAAGGAGTATTACATAAAAAATAAAATAAAAAATTGGATATAATTATTTGTGGTTTTTGAGAGAGTGAGAATACTTGAGAGAGAAATCTTTTAAGCGTTGTTGATCAACCTCTCCTACGAATGCAAAAGAAAACATTGAACATGGAGAGAATTGTAACTCCCTCTCCAACATTCACCCATTGTCCTTCGTCAAGGGAATAAATTAATTTAAATTTAGGATAATTATAAGATAATTTGCAAAATTAAGTTTCTATCACCTCTACTAAGCATATTGTAAATATGGAAAAATTTATTAATAGTATTAGATAGATAAAAATGTTGTTAATTTATTTTTATAAATACCAAAGTTATCCCCTTTTCCTTTCTCTTAACCTAATGTAGTTTGGAATAATGCAATTAATCTTCCAAAATATATTTAAACTATAATCTCTCATGTAATTAACTAGAAAATTTATCTTCTTGCTCTTTTTGAAAATTCCCCAAAACTATCACACATTTTAGTTCTTAATTAAAAAAAATACCATTATGGTACACAAGATGGTTGGAAGCCTTATAATTCTACTTCTTATTGATTATTAATAATTAGTATACGGTTTATAATAAATATCTATTGTATTAAAAGGTAAAAATAGAGATAATTAAGTTCATTTCACCTTTATTTAGTATATTGCAAATATGGTAGAAAAATTTTATAGTATTGGACAAATAAAAAATGATAATTTATTTTTATAGATACTAAAGTTACTCCCTTTCCGGAATTCTAACCTTATCGGATAAAAAATTATACACCTTTCCTATGTGCTTAAACACCTCCTAGAAATTGAAATAGGGATTCTTATTTGGACGCAACAGTAGAGTGAGCTTCTTGTATTGTTTTTTCAGTGTGTTGATTGGAGCGAATGACTCGACTTGAAGAATTTGGTACCAATTGTCTGGAGAGTCAACGACAACTGAAAAAATCTGAAAGGAAGTGAGGATTTCGATGGCGCTGTTAAAGTTTGGATCAAGGTGATAGGCTTGCTTGACATACTTGAAAGCAAACTTGAGATTGAAATCTCTAAACCTCTTCTCTGTCAGTTCTTTTAGACTCCAAACTCCTTATTTCTCTTCGTTACTCCATTCATATTAACAGAGCGACGATGACGCCGTGGTGGAGGAGGAAGTTTCTAATCGGATTTTGCTGCATTCAGAATACAAACGAGCTAAAAAAAGAAAATGAGGTATCACATGGAGCTTTAATCCACTTTGTTGGACTTGGAAATTTTGTGACAATCGTAAGGTAATTAGATGACATTCAAAAGATAATTAGATGACAATAAGAAGGTAATCAAATTAAATGATTATTTCAGAAGACTAACTAAAATTGAAAAAAAAAATAAAAGTTGAATGTAACAATGAAATGGTAATTAAATGTCTATTTCAAAAAGCTAACTAAAGTTGGAAAAAAAAAAGGTAATTAAATGACAATCAGAAGGTAATGATCAAGTGATACTATCTCGGTATTCTGTTGTTGTCGTAGTTAAGCTTCCAATGGTCATTTTTATAGTGGCAGTGAGATGATCGACAATGTTATGTAGATTAAAAAATGAAGAATAATTAAAAACTACATAGAAATTAACAAAAAAAAAAGTAAGGTAATCAAATGACAATCATAGTGTAATAGAAAAAATCTGTAGCAATTGAAGAAATCATATGATAATACGATGGTAATAAGAAACTACTTAATAATTGAAAAAAGATGAAACATACCAAGATGATTATCGATAAAATATTTAGTAATTATAAAAAAAGGTCAGCAGATAGTAAATGATATTATATTAAATTTAATAATGAGATAATAAATTAGTATCATTAACAATTAGATAATAATGTACATCAAATAACAATCAAACAATAAACAGACAACAATCAAATAGTAATCGATATCATTGATAATTAGTGGTCATAAGATGACAATTAAATAGCAATCAAACAGTAATCAACTACAGTTACATGTTTTTAACTATGAGCGCATTTTGGTCATCCGAAAATTTCAATTGCGCTGGGCTTGATAATTTGGCTATTCCTACCAAATTTTAAAATATTAGGTCATGAACTTAATTTTCATTTTATATTTTGTCACAAGTTCAAGTGTCCCTAATTATAATGGCTAGTAATTTTATAGCAAAATCCTAACAGCGATAGACTTCTATATCGCTTATAGACTCTTATAGTTTATCAGTAATAGATTAATATTTGTAACATAGTTTATCAGTGATAGACTTTGACAAATTTTTCTATATTTGCACTATTTTAAAAATGTTGTTATATAGTAATTATTTTGAATCTAATTGTTATATTTGCAATTATCCCTTCATTTTAATTAACATTAATTAATTTAAATAATTACATATCTAATATTAATTTATTCAAATATGTATTTATCTCCTACTACACAGTTTTAGTATGAATCTAATTCATATTAGGTTCCTCTTGTTTCAATATAAATTTTATTTGTATTAATTTAATATTTAAATCAAATTCAAACAAAACTTCTCAAATGATATTTATTTTAATTATAAATTAATATACACATATATAGTAATATAATATAGTAATTATAATGATACAGTATATTTTATATTAATCATATCATATATAATTAATATATATATATATATCATTTAGCTAATTTGAACAATTAAAATTATTGTTTCAAACTATTGTCTTTGTTAATTCGTAGTGAGCTAGTAAGGAACCTTAATGAATCTATATATTAGATCTCTAATGATATGAGATTAATCAATTAAATTGTTTAATCAGTTAATCAACATTCATTAATTATGATACAACCACAATAGATTTGTAATTGCACCCTTATACGGTAGTTTGAACATTTTGCTTCCATGAATATAATCACTCCATGTAAGTTGATCCTTTATGAGTGGTTCATAATTACAGTTGGATCAAATGTCCATTCTACTCCTATAATTACTTCTACATTCTTAAGTACGACTAATTCTCTAATGAACAATTTGTTTTGGTTCAACCATAAGAATAGTCCAACTGGTGAGAGGTGGGGGCCCTATTATTTAAGTCATATAGTCAACACTTAAGGAATTTTTCATCTACTTCCTTGAATGAAAAGGAGTAAATCCTATCTTGTGAAATTATATTCCTAGCTCCCTATTGAGTAAAGTCTAAAAAATGGTAGACTTGTTGAGTTGGAGGCTCGAATTACTCTCACACATACAAATCAAAGGACAAACCCTTGTAAGCAAACACTCATGACTTACTTCAGAATAAGATAAGATTGAGTGATATATAATAATCCTGTGAAATATATTAATCTTTTCAATCAACATAATTATAGAAAGGGATTAATTATTTTGCGATCTAGTCTTATAAAAACTCATGGTATATTGATAACGCCACTCACATGTTTCCTTATGAACAATCCAAATTACATCGTTCGTAACATTTACTTAGTAGGTCATATCTACAGTGATACTAGAATATATACAAGACACTTAACCTGATTCATCTATTATAGACCCTTTAGGTTATCATTTGAACACCAATCATTGTATGTCAACTACATACGGTTCAAGTTTCATATAAATAATCCTGGATTTGTTTATTGGACTGAATTATGTAGTATTAAAATAACAAACTATTAAATTATTTTATTGAAGATGATAATGGCAATGAGACATACCCAATGAAATTCTGAAAAAAAAATACTCTAATTATATATAACAATTAATTAAATTAGGGTTTTTAGTAACACATACTTTGTAGCTTTTGAATGCTTGTAATTCAACACACTAACTCAACTCGAACCACCACTAGTATTGACCTGCTATTCTCCAAATTTAGAACTAGGTTATGAGACCAAGTGAAAGAATTAAGGGAGAAAGGATGGACTTTTTTTAGGATGAAAAAAAAATACTAGGAGGGGTTGTTTGAAACAAAACTGTGAATTTTTTAAGTCGAAAATTCCAATAACAACGAAAAAGCTTCAACATTTGAAAAATAAGTCTTTAAATAACCATTAGTGGAAAATTATGCATGTAATTAGTTTACCAAAGCCCAACACCTCACATTCACTAACCATTAATGGGCATAAATAATTTTGGTGTCAACATCTCATGCAACCACATATCCCACTAAAGTTAGTGGGATTATCCAACAAAATGTTGGATTTTGCCACTAACTTTTTCTATTGGATAATCTTACTAACTTTAGTCAAAGAGCAAATTTGTATTTTCACTATTTTAGTAAAAGTCAAACTTTGACTTTTCAAAGTAGAAGTCAACTTTTTTACTATTTACTATTTTATACATCTTGACTAATTTCACCTTTCAAGCATGAATATGCATTCATTTTGCTAAAATTCAAATCACATTTGAATGTAAACCCGGTTAAAGTTTGACTTTTTACAACTTTGACTATTACTAGGATTCGTTGAATATCAAGAATATGAATGCGGATTCACATTTAAACATAAAGTTCTATCTCTTAAAAGATAACCAATAATTATATCATATATACTGTTCTAAGTTATATCATTTAATTGTGGATTCATGTTAATAAGGTTTTTATCTCATTTTTCTAATTTGAACTATTTGAACTAATCTAGCATATTGTTCTAAGTTTATTCCATATGAGCTAGCAAGGGAACCTAATGGACTTATAGATCATGAACTTCAACGATCCGAAATTAATTGACTAAATTCTCTTAGACAAATCTTATTAACATTCTAACTAACATGTCATTCCACTAGTCCTATAGTTGCATTTTGCTCACTATATATATATTTGGATCGATTTCATACTAATTATAGATCTAGAAGTCTTTTGTCTAGGTATGCTCTATCAACCGCTACTTCTCCTAAAATCTAAATATGAACTCATATCATGAAACAATTAATTAGGTCTAGCAGTACAATCCTTTTTCTTTTTATCTCTTGTCATGTTCATGCATATTCGATTAATGATCGAGCATATTAGAACTAATTTAATGTTTTCTTTTTTATATATGAGGCACCAAGTAATAATAATTTAAATTGATAACTTTATAGAAATATAAGTTACTTTTGCCTTTAATTTAGAAGAATGAAGCTAAACTAAGACTTAAAGCGATGGATTGTGTTGAATTTATGTAAAATAATAAGTTTATTATGCGAACACAAGGTTACAAAAGATACAATGTTATTTATTATGAGTTTTAATGTTTCGAACACATGCTTAAATCATAAAGCCTTCATGTGAAGAGAATAGTTGCATCGAAGGAAATGACTAACATTAACACAAGAACAACATGTCAAATGACAAACCAAAGGACCACATGACGAACATTCAATGCAATGAAAATCACAAAACAACAAGCATGGTTGGTAGCCATTCCATTATATTAACAAATGGGTAACCGACAAAGATTTCATAGTGCCATAAATTATTGATCTCTCTCACGATAAGGTGGTATAACAAGGCATGCAATTTAATGTTAAGTATATAACCAATAAAAAAAGAAGATGTTGAAGAATATTTTGAATTGACACCTTTATAATGAAAGAAAGAGGCAAGCACAGCGGAAAAAACGGATACAAAATTTACCCTAAGGAAACATGCAACACTAAACTATTCCAATAAGGGTTTAGGGAATACAACCTTTGAAGCTTTACAATAAAACTTGAAAATATTTCACGTACACAAATTGGGACAACCACTGAAATTCACCTACTATCCTCCGGACAAAGAACCGAGTTGTGGGACCCAATTTAGTGAAGGAAAAAGGAGAGATATAAGGGAATTGGAAAGGTAAAATTTGATTGAGATTTTGGAGAGTAAAAATTCTAGAATTATTTCAAATTGGCAAAAGATCTTAAACCATTTGAAATTACTCATATTTATAACTTAATTACATGCAAAAATGCATGTAATTAAATTGTCAAATCTCAACACCTATTATTCCACTAACAATTAATGGAACTTAGTGGACTAGGTGTCTACATCTTATGTAGCCACATTTTCCACTAAGTGTTAGTGAGATTATCCAACAAAATGTTGGATTTTTCCACTAACTTAGTCCAAAGGTAAAAAAGTCATTAGACCTTTCTTGTCAAAAGTCAAGTCAATATTTTGACTTTTTACCATTTTATCCGTCTTGACTAATTTTGACCTCCCAAGCATGAATCCGTATTCATTTTTCTAAAATTCAAATCACATTCGAATATAAGGCCGGTCAAACTTTGACTTTTCAAAGTCAAAAGTCAACATTTTGACTTTTTACAACTTTGACCATTTCCAATAATTCTGAACTTCCTAGTATGAATCCGTATTTATATTTATAGTATTTAAATATTTTTTAAACACTAAGTTCTATTTGAAAACTGACGGCTATATCACATATGTATGTCAGTTTCTCTCTCTTTTTCTAATTCAAACAATTCGACTTATTCCATCACACTGTTCTAAGTTTATTCCACATGAGCTAGTAGGGGAACCTAATGGACCTATAGATCATGGGCTCCAACGATTCAAGACTAACTAGCTAAACTCTTTTAGACCGAGTTAATCAATATTCGTTAACTGACGGATCATTCCACTAAAGTTCCGTAGTTGCACTCCCCTCACTATAGATATATTTCTGTCCATTTGATAAAACCATGATCAGTAAGTTAATCCTTCACAGGTTGTTCA
>JBBPDI010084444.1:0-13184 GCA_037974545.1 Cucumis variabilis
AGACCATTTAGGCTATGACTCAAACTTGATCCACTTTTATGTTTGTACATAAAGTTCAAGTCTACATAATAGCCTCAAAACATTAGTTTATTGGCTTTCAGATTATTGTATCAATAAGACGATTTTATTTAACAGAATTTTGAATATAAATTACGAGTTTTTAGGACATAAATTCTAACAGACATATCATAATAATGCAACAAAGAAGACAAGGCTAGAATTATATCCATGCATTTATTGTATAACACATGTAATCATTCAATCAAAGCAAGCATACCATTGTCATTCAAGCATTCATATCTCAATATAGTATGGCTAAAAAGTATTAAAGACAACAAAATGATAGCTACTCATTCACAATTTATTCAGAGTATTTAGATATATCCAAAATATGACAATTCACAAACCTGAGCTCAGTTCAAGGGTTGGGTACATATGCAATTTTTATATTTTTTTTTTAAAAAAAGGACCCTATATTCATACACATGCAAGATAAGTACCAAGAAACATGGATACCACCCCCCACTTAAAAATTTTCTTTGTACTCAAAGTTTTTTAAAAGTAGAGTAAAGTGAAATAGAAAGGAAAGGGGAAGAGTGTATTCCCCTTAATGATTCTTGATGTTTGCTTGGTGGAAAGCTTACCAGGAGAAAGCATTAACTCCATTATTGTATGCAAATTGTGCCATAAAAAAAATCTTAGTTTTATGAGAATGGGAAAAGCTAGAGATTAGAACGCAAAAGAAAAACAAGAAACACATATATTTAAAGAAAGCAATAAAATTGATGCCTGACTTCCTCCAGAAAGTGCAAATTTTTTAGGTCGATTACTTGATCGTTTCTTTCACCAATTAATGTGTAGGCAGGATGAAAAAGTGTGATCTTGCACACTTCGGAAGATGTTGGTTCTCCGTCAATAAAGATTTTGAGTCTATACCCATTTACTTTGAGAACTTTTTATGTTTTCTCACTTATAATCTCAATTGCACCATAGTTGAAACATTAGAAACAACAAATGGGCCAATCCACTTGGATTTTAGTTTGTTCGACATAAAAGATAAAGATGAGTTATAAAGAAGCACTTTATCCCCTACTTTGAACTCTTTTTTAAGGATCTTTATATCATGGTAAAGTTTGATTTTGTCCTTATAGATCTTAGAGTTCTCATAAGAATGAAGTCTATGTTCTTCTAACTCACTAAATTCTAACAATCTATTCTTGCCAGCTTAATCTTCAAGAGATAAATTGCACATTTTAATTACCCAAAAAGTTTAGAGTTCTAATTTACGAAAAGATGACATGCTTTACCAAACACTAATTTAAATGGTGTTGTGTCTATGGGTGTTTTATAAGCTGCCTTAAAAGCCCAAGGTGCATCATTCAATCTAAGGCTTCAATCTTTTCTATTGGGATTAACAGTTTTTTTGAAGAATGGACTTTACCTCTGTTTTGAAATTTATGCTTCGCCATTCGTTTGAGGATGATGATACGAAGTTGAAACTCGGTGTTGGACTTTGTATTTCTTCAATAATGCCTCAATGGTCAGGTTGCAAAAGTGGGTTCCTTGGTCGTATATTAGAGCTTTGGGAGTATCGAACCTAGAGAAGATGTTTGCAACTAAGAAAGAGGAAACAATAAAGGAAGAATTAGTTCTAGTGAGGATTGCCTCGACCCACTTGGAAACATAATCTACAACAAGAAGAATGTAACGATTTCCAAAAGAGAAAGAAAATGGACCTATGAAATTAATTCTCTAAATGTCAAAAACTTCACAAGGGAGAATTGGTTTCAATGGCATTTTATTCCTTTTGGAAATGGAACCAAATTTTTGACATTTTTCACATGGTTTACGATATGCATAAGAATCAGTAAACAATGTTTTCCAGTAAAATCAAGAGTCTAAAATCTTTCTAGCAATTCGGTTAGGAGCAAAGTGTCCTCCACATACTCTTTCATGGCAAAAAGACAAGATAGAGTCATGCTCATTTTCAACAACATGTCTTCTAACTACATGGTCTATTCCTATTTTCTAAAGATAAAGAGACTCCCGAACATAATGCTTTGACTCACTTTTTAATTTACATTTTTTATAATAAGAGAAATGAGAAGGAAGTTTACCGATCACAAGGTAATTTACAAAGTCAGAATACAAATCTAACATGAAGAGGTATTCATCAATGAAATGTTCCCTTATCGAATTTTCGTCTTGTTTTTGAACAATTCTACTTAGGTGATCGACAACGAGATTGTCCATACCTTTCCTATCTTTCATTGTCAAGTTGAATTCTTGAATTAAGAGTACCCATCTAATAATCCTTACCTTGCTCTCTTTCTTGTTTGCAAGATATTTCATAGCTATATGCTCTTATAATGTCTCTAATGATTTTAAAGTATCAAGTGCACACAAGAAAATATGATCATTAGAAGACTTTACATCATAAAAATATTGAAAGACACAACATCGCCATCAAATTCAACACTAGGAAGACCTTTATCAACATTAATTATGGCTTTAGTGGTTTTCAAAAATGGACTTTCTAAAATTATGGTATGAGATGTGCGTGTAAATTCATTTTGATTTCTATTATGTAAAAATCGACATTTTCTACTTTAACTAGGACATCTTCTACAACCCCTAATGGTGAAATAAAAGACCTATCAACAAGTTGGATACAAATGCTAGTCTTTTTAAGTCCTTTCAATCCTAGGTCTTTGAAAACACTAAGAGGCATGATATTAATTGAAGCACCTAAATCAAGCATGGCACTAGATATGTCTCTATTTCCTATAGTGCACAGAAGTGAAAACAAACCCGAATGAACATATTTTTTATGGAGATTCTTCTTTATGTGTGAAGAGATATTTTTACAAACCATTACCTTTTCTTGGCTTCTACTTCTCCTCTTGTGAGTACATAATTCCTTACGAAATTTTGTGTACCTTAATATGCTTTTGATTGTTGTCCAGAGAGATAGATTCACTTCTACCTTCTTGAAAACTTCAAGGAGTTCTTCATCATTCTTGAGTTCTTTCCTTGGTGGAGATAACCTAGAAGGAAAATGAGGTAGAGGATTATCAACATGGTTCTTTGAATCATTCATAGAAGAAGAAGCATTAGAAAAAGAGGGGTTAGTTTGTACCTTCTTTTCTTCTTTGCTATTTGAAACATCTCTTTCTAAGTTAGGATCATTTTGAGGCAAAGAAACATTATCCTTTTCATTCAAAACCTTGCCACTTTTTAAAGTAATAGCACTTACATTAGGATGGTTACGTTGGGCGGGAAGTTTGCCTTTCTCTTCTATTTTAAGAACTTGAATTGCTAATTGCTCAAGATTATTTCATAAGTCAGAGATAGATACTTTCATGGTATCCATGTCATTTTTAACGACTCAAGTTGAATTAACAGTGTATTCACTCATCTTAGCTAGATTCTTTTTAAAACCAGTCTTAAAGCTATTTGAGCTAAAAGCTAACTTAGAGACTATTTCTTCTAATTATGTACCTCTTGATTTGATGAGGAGGAAGGAGTATTTTTTTGGTTTGGATTCTTGAGGGCTCCATCTAAGACTTGAATCTTCCCTCCATCCATCCAGAGTTATAGATGTTACTCTGTGTGTCGTTCCATCTATATCCTCCCATTGCACTTACTTCTTTAATCTAAGGACATTAATCATTATGGTGGCCTAGCATGCCACATATTCCATAAGAGTCCACATTAGGCACCTTCCCCTTCACAAGAGAAGTAAAATGTTTAGTTAGTAGATTCACTTGCACATGAACAGAATTATCACAAGAGAAAGAAGAATTCGCATCAAGTGTTCTACTAGTAAAGTTTTAAGAATTTTCAACCATTTTAGAGACTAACCTCCTAGCATCGGAGGGGTTTTTATCAATCAAGGCCACTCCCAAAGTGGCATCTATGGAGTCCCTCGAATAAAAATATTACACAATGCCTCTCTTTGTCAATTGGTTATAAGGCAACCTAGCACAAAGTTCATTATACCTCTCCCAATATTCAAATAATATTTCATTATGAGATTTCCTAAAACCATAGATTTCTTCTAAGACCGTTTGAGCTCTAGTGATTGGGAATAATTTTTCTAAGAACATTTTCTTAAATTGTTCCCAAGTAGTTATGGTTTGAGGCTCTAGGTTTATGAGCCATCTTTTGGCAATATTGACAAGGAAAAAGGTAAATACCCTAAGGTTCAATTGTTCCTCGGTTACCCCATGGGGTCTAAGGAGATCACATGTCCAAGAAAAGACCTTAAGGTGTTTATGTAGGTCTTCTTCATTGAATCCTCTAAAGATAGGTAAATTTGAGATCAAATTTGACCTAAGGTGAAAGTTGGTTGTGGTAGGTGGAATCACTATACTTATTGGCCTTTGATGGACATCAGCCTCATATAATTCTCTAAGGGATTTTTTGTCTTCAACAAATTCTAATCTAGATGCATTGGACAACCTAGTCATGTACTAAAGAAAACAAAGGTATAATTAGGAATTTTTCCATCAGATCCAACTTTTAGTAGGAACAATGGGGCATCTTCGTTCTGGTTAGCCATCAGAGATCCAACTTGAGGCGAAGTTGCACCGTCGTCATCTTTCTGGAGAGGTAAAGGCAGAGTTGCACCGTCATTGTCTTCTTAAGGACGCAGAGGTGGAGTTGCACCATCATCGTCATCTTGGAAGAACTTAAAGATGGAACCAAAAAGGTAACCCTCGAATTAGGACATGCTTAAGCAGTAGTGGAATACTAAAAGTTTGAGAAGAAGAAGCATCAGTGAAATCTTCAATCCTGCATTTGAACGAGCGTTGATGAAATCTTTGAACTTGAATTTCAAGAAACACCAATAAAGCATCAAAATTTGATTTTGAAGAACTTCTAAACTTAAAGATGGAGTGTCCAACTTCCGAAGAGTGAAGCCCCTTATAAGCATCCAACTTTGCAGCATCTTACTCCTAGTGCAACAACTCTTTGATTTGTTATATCGTCCGCAACAGGGCATCTTCAACTTTAAGTTGATATTTTTTAATGAGAATAAACACCATCAATTGCTAGTGTCATGCTTGACATTGCTCTTTTTTTACGTTTTACTAAATATAAGAATTATTTTAAGTTGCCTACATCGTCTTATAGGAATCAAGTTATAATGCAGTTCAACTGATTTTTTTCTTTTTTTTTTCTACTTGATTGAACATTAAGTTTCTCTCAATTTTCCTACGTATCCTTCATAGTATATGGATCAAGTCATAACAATGTAGTTCAACTTTTTTTTTTTTTAACTGAATTGAACTTAAAGTTTCTCTTAAGCTGCCTATGTACCCTTTATAATACAAAGATTAAGTCATAATGTAGTTCAAGTTTGTTTTACTAGACTAAACTTAAAATTTCTGTTAAGCTGCCTATGTATCCTTTATAATATAGGGATCAAGTTATAACGAGGTCGATTGATTTTTTTTTACTAGACTGAACTTAAAGTTTCCCTTAAGTTGTCTACGTACCCTTTATAGTTCAACCAATTTTTCTTTATTGGACTAAACTTAAAGTTTTCCTTAAGCTGCCTATGTATCCTTTATAATATACGGATCAAGTCATAACGTAGTTCAACTGAGTTTTATTTTCTTGTCATTTACCTTTTAAGCACTTATGGGGTAAGAGCATTATGCAGTTTAGGCTCTTGAGGTAAGGAGCTTTGCATATTTAGCAGCTCATATTTTATTAAAAATTTGTTCACTTCCTTCATTTGTAGAATTAAAGAATATAATAAGTCTTGGTTTCATCGTCAATCAATAGACAACTTTCTCTTCATGTGTGATAGGATACGTCTATGAATCTTACTGTCATTGTTTCCTTCATAAAATTTTTTTACCTTCAATGTTTTCATCTCTCTTTCATGTTGATCGCTTGTCATCTTTAGACGATAAAAAATATTGAAGGTCGATATTTCTTCGATGTCGAGGTACTTACCCTTTTAGAATCTGAAATTCGAGTGGACATAGACGTTGGACATTGGTTTTCTTCTTCTTTCGTGGGTATACTGAATCTTTGAAAGACTGAAGATTGAGTAG
This sequence comes from Cucumis variabilis, assembly GCA_037974545.1. Taxonomy (NCBI): domain Eukaryota; kingdom Viridiplantae; phylum Streptophyta; class Magnoliopsida; order Cucurbitales; family Cucurbitaceae; genus Cucumis; species Cucumis variabilis. The sequence goes on from JBBPDI010084444.1 coordinate 6,072, forward strand.
TGAAGGCTTGATACGATCAAAGACAGAAGTACTTTGCTTAATTTCATTTGAATTGTCAACTTCTTCAAAAAATGGATAATTGTAATCGACTTCTACTATACTGACAGCATGACATGTAGTGACTTCTAATACTTTCTCTAGATGATCATCAAGAGGGCTTCTTAGGAGGAATTTTGTCAAAGTTATAGATCGTCGAGGTTGGAGGAAGTCCTTGTCTTTTTCTTTGATAGGCTTAGGTTTTCACATCTTTTTGTTCCTTTTCCCTTCTTTTTATGGGAAATGCTTCCTTTCGCATGCTTTTGATGGAAGTGTAACTTCGTTTGAATGAAATTTATTTGTCTCCCTTTTTGGAGCCATAAATATCTACTCTTCATCATCATCCTCAACCGACTCTTCTTTATTTTAAGAGTTTGTTGTCATATCTTTTGATGGAATCGAACAAGTATAGGTTCGAAAGTCTTAAAATGAATCAAGCTTTTTCTTTGATAATAAATCTGTGTTAATGGTGGAACAATTGAATTCATGTCAACTGCAATATGATTCATCTAAGCTATTTCATCAATATCTAGCTCGATCTTCTATTTACTAGCCAACTTGGGTATCAGCTCCTTTAAGACGAATAAATTTTCAACAAGGTGACTAATAACTCGATGGTACTTGCAGTAGTTAAGATCATTTACTTTTTTTGCTTGTTTCGGTTATTTGTATTATAGCAACTAAATAAGTTGTTTCTCTAGTAGCTACTCTAACATGTCTGTAACATTAGAGTCAAGAAATGGATAAACTTTTTTCTGCCTTTCTTTATGAGTTGGACAATGCTTCTCTTCATCATCATGCTTTCTTTCAATTTTTTTCTTTTGGAAAAAGATTTCAATGGAGCTCATAAACAACTATTAACTCATTTATGACACTATTTGTGATCATTTAAGTGACATTGATTTTATTGTTTCCTTTTTTACTTTAGAGATTAAGAAATGTGTAGTTCCCATATTAGCCAGGCTCAACTCCATGTTATGGGCACGAGTCACTAATTCTTCAAATGTACGGAATTTTATTTCTTGTAAAATATAGAGAAGTTCGCAATGCATACCTTGGGTGCATATCTCCACTGCAGACAGTTCTACAAGCTTGTCTTTGCAATTCAGGGTTAGAGTTCTCCATTGATTTATGTAGTCAATGACTGGATCTCCTTTTTGTTGTCTTGTGTTTGTAATCTCCATCATGCTTACGGTGTACCTGATGCTATAAAAGCGATTTAGGAACTACTTTTTCAATTGTTACAAACTGTCAATGACTTCCGACTCCAGATTAGTATACCACTTGAAAGCATTTTCTTTCAAGCTTCGAACGAACTGCTTGACTAGTTGATCTCCCCTTGAACCTCTATTCTCGCATGTTTCAACAAAATGAGCAATGTGTTACTTTGGATTTCCCTTTTCGTCCAATTATTGGAACTTTATAGGTTGGAACCTAACATGCATTCGAAGGTCATTGATTCTTTTGGTATATGGCTTGGAGTACATAAAAGAAGTGTGTGGTGGTCCTCTATACTGAGCTCTTATGGAGCTTGTGATCATATCCTACAATTGTTGGACTGACAGAAAGATGATGGAGACAGACTATTGCGTTTGGTTTTTCTGCAACACAACTTTTCCTCTATTGTCAGTTTTGACAGCTAGAGTTTTGCTTGACTCAACATTTTCACAAGCCTTCATTTGATCTTTTAAGGTAACGATTTCATGATCTCACTCCTCGACAACTTTCGTTATGAAATTTGTTTTTCTCTCCATCTCTGCCATGGTTGCCTCACCTGTTACATTATCCATCATGACAAACACTACTTCAAGGTATGATTCTTTCTCTGATAGATCAGAAGCAAAAGTGGAGTTGCCGAACAAAAGATTCTCTCTCATGATTATCCTGCCTTTAGGAAATTACATTCAGTTGTTCCTAACTTTTCTTTGTGAGGACAGGTCTTTGTTCTTGTTCTTGCATTCTCCTCTTTTAGTAACTTTGGACGATAAGTCTAGTGTAAGTGTTGTTTGTGACAATAGCTTTGGATGCAACTTTCCTTACTACCATTAGTTTTCTTGTAAATTTGGATGAAAAGAGAGAGTAAGAGGTAGAGATGTCCCACTAGACGTTCCAATTTGTTCACACGACATTTCTGAGGAAATTTTATTCATGGAGTTGAACTTATGTTGATGTTATGCTTGTGTTGATTCGATGCAATGTGGTTCAATCTCTAGAATTTGATCCTTTGATTCTCTCTCAGTTGGATACTTACGCTTGATTTGAGGAAGTGGAGCATGTAATGTTCTTGAAGTTGTAGTTTAAAGGAAAGCTTGTTCTTCAAAGGAACTTTAATCTTTGACGACAGTCGACTTTAGGAGTTAGGGAATCTTCTAGTTCTTGGGAGAATTCTTTTTAGACCCTCTATAGTTATAAAATTTTCAATCTCCACAAATACAGAGAACTCTTGAGTTTCCTGGTAGGCTTTATGGGCTTGAGCCTAGTTGGTCCATGGACCAGACCTATGGGCTCAACCACATGGATTTGGGTCGTATTTAGCTTTTAGTCTAAATTAAGCTTATTTTTTGGCTTCATTGAACTTTAGCCCCACTAAATAGTATTTAGAAAAATTTAGACAAAACACCTACTTTGCACATGATTTTTACACAAATATCTCAAAATCTCATTAATTTTCTTAAATAAGATTTTATGATTTTTATTGGTCATTTTATCCCTCACATTCATTATAAATAATATTTATTTTTGGAAGTATATTATAATATTGTACTATAATATATTATATCTCATTTATTATGTATCTAAAAACTTACATATTGAATGTATTAAATAAAAAATAGGGGCATTTTTAAAAATAGCAAAATAAATTAAAATATTTACAAGTTATAGCAAAATTTTAAATTCTATCACTGATAGTCTTATATCACTATAACATATCCATGACGATCAGTGATAGAATTTGCTATAGGTTGTAAATATTTTGTAAACTTTGCAATTTTTGAAAATTCATCTAATATATAATTAAGCAGCAGCTACATAATATTTTATATATGTTACACTATATGCATTAAAGCATCATACACAAAATATATCATTAAACATCAGACACATAATATATCATATATTATACAATAGGTATGAAATATCATTAGCTACCTCATGCACATCATTATTTCTATTTCTAGATCTCCTTTTCCTACATTTCCTCTTTCTCTCCACTTGTTTTTTCCCTCTCTTAGTTTCCTTCTTTTTTATATTTATTTCTTTTTTTTTTTTTGTTCCATCTTCATTTAGTCTATTCCTTTTCCTTGATATAAATTTGTATACTTTCACATAATGTAAAATTTGTTACAAAATTAAAATACAATGTAAAATATGCATACATACATTGTTACCTAATACGATGTTAAATATACAATAAGGAGTATATAATGTAACACTTCAAAATTTTAAGGTAAAATATATTTTTATCTTATTTTATTTATATCAAGTTATCGTTATTTAAATATTTTAAGCTTGTGTGGTGTTTTTGTAATTAGGATTTGTTCGGAAAGAATATGGAATAAGGAATTTAAAATATATAACAAATAATAATTATTATTAATATTATTATTATCATTATTATATTGTTTAAAAAAAAAACATCTCTCTCCCTTTCTTCTTCCTCGCACGCTGCACCCCCCCTCGTCTCCTTCTTCTCCCTTCTTTCCTCTTTTATTTCTTCTTTTTCTTCCTACCCTAACCCTACTGCTGCCACTCCCTTCTCCAATCTCTTTCTCCTTTTCTTTTTCTGTCCACCCGAAGGCGTGAACCGAGTCAGACCCGAGCGTAGGTGTAGATTCGAGTCGCCGCGTGTAACCCTTCAACCCTTCTGCATCGCCATGGCATTTGTCTATGACTGGAGCTCCACCGTTGCACCTGCTATCGACATTAGTTAATCGATCGTCGTATCCGACCAACAACTGCTCGCTGCAGGTGCCGCGCCACATCCTCGTCTGCTGACTGTGAAATAGTTGCTGTCGGTTACCCAACCCAATTTATACGTGCAGATTCATTCCTTTTATCGTTATAGTTTCTGCCATACTTTGGGTAGCTGCGGTAAGAATGAAAATTGGAGGATTCATGGTTTTGCATTGTAAGATTTCGATAAATTTTGATGGTTAATTGGTTCAAATGATAGATTTTGAAGGCGTTATTGGCATTGGTGTTAGAATCCTTGAGTTTTGCAATAAGCTTTGTTGGTGTTCGATCCTCTACTTTTGGATAAGTTATGGAATCTACTTATAAGGTAATTGAATGTATGGGATTATTTAGAAAGATGTTGATATTATATTTGTTTATGTTTAGGACTTGATTTAATGGGTATAGTTGAATTGAAGAACTTGCATAAAAGTGAGGTAAGGGATCTCTACTACTGGACTCACCTATAGTTTTGAGTTGTTTTGACTGTATGGTTATATCTGAACTGAGTAGGGATGTCGGTTATGACATATACGTATGGATGTAGACTTGATGTTGAATATATACTGTGATTGACTGGAAAATATATATATATATATATATATATATGATTGATGTGGACTTGGTGTTGAATGCACATTATGATTGACTGGGAATACATATGTATATACGAGTATATATAGGATGACAATAGTAAATTATACGTATATAAAGTGTGGATATATGGATTGGTGGATTGTCGTTTCGACTAGGTGTAGGTGATATTAAAGTGTGGCAGTGTACTAGTGAGCTGAGAATTAATATGATTATATAGTTTTGTTTGACTGATGTGTTGATATGTTACTAACTGACATTGGACTAAAGAGGAATAAGTTGACTGTTAGGGGGTTAAATGAAGGGATTATGTGATGAGGTAATTTGATTGTACTATGAATAATAAGATGTTTAGAATGGACTGAGGGAAAAATTGTAGTTTTCTATTGGGTAGTTTACCTTGCAGGTGTTCTACGGGATCACCACTTTTTGTGCATCCTACGGGATCATTAGACTGATATGTGTTTCTGCAGAACACTAGACTGATTTATGTGTACTTTGGGGTGTTAGACTGATTATGTGTTTCCTACGGGATCACAAGACTGTGATTGTGCAGGGGACCCCAATATGAAGTTAACAGTTTAGTTTTTTCCTAACGGACCCAGTAGTGGGTCTCTTACTGGGTATGTTTATACTCACCCTTTTATATTTTAATTTTTCAGGCAAAGGTAACAAGAGAGGCAGACAGGCGAGAGACAAGAAGGAGGCATGATTGCCATAGGAGATGTCTTCAATTGCTTCTGCTTAATGTTTTGTTTTTGTGATTCTTTTTAGCACTTGAGACTGTTTAGAAAATTTTGTGGTTTAACTGAGTTTATGAACCGATGTTTTGTAAGCTTTACCTTGAAAATTTTTTGGTTATTTGAAATAGGGCTCGAACTTGAATTTGTTTTCTCTGAGAGTATGATTTCAAATGAATTTAGTATTTTGTGTAAATCAAGGTCTTTTGTTGCAATAAATGACTTCGACACTCCGACTTCAGCTCTGACGGAACGACGATGGCTCGAGATGCATTTTGTTTGAGTAGTTGGCAGTTGTAGAAAGACGCACACGATGATGGCTTCACAAATGATGAAACGATGCAGACCCACGGTGAACGACTCGACTTGACTAATGGGCAGTGATGATAAGTGTGGACAGAAAAGTTCAGCAATGGGTAGCACGCGAACTCAAACGACGACAGTGAGGAGACAGTGGGCGGCGGCTAGGGCACGTGGAGAAGAGAGAAGAAGAAGAATTAGGAAAGAAGATGAAGTGCACACATTTCAATATTTTTTTAAAATAAAATAATAATAATAATAAATATTATTATTATTAATTTTATTTCCTTTTTCAAATAACTCAATCAACTTTTTCTCTCTCCTCATGAATTATCTCATCACATCCAATTTTCTTTTTTTTTCAAAAATATAATATATTTTCCTTAATAATTATATTATTCTCATAATATAATTATTTTTATGATTCCATAACTTAAATATATATACACATATATATAGCAATCATAATTCTCTAAACTTCACCAAAATTAATTAACCAATACCAATTAAATCGAAAAATCAAAACTATAACAATAAATTTTAAATTTCAAAAATTAATTTAAATTCTTCCAATAAATATTAATTAATCATAATTTCCACAAATATCACACATAATTCCCAATAACTCCAACATAATTAACTTAAATTAAAATAATTTTGTTTAAAATTTTTCCTAAAGTTTTGGAACATTACAAGTCTTATGTAAACTCTTTACATAGGATGTTTTCACTTTCATTTCTCCACATCAACGATCGAGGATCACATCATTTATACTAACTACAAAGCATACCGCATCCATAGTGTCCCAGGAATAAGGTAACCAACCTTATTCATATACTATAGATCATTTAGGCTATATACTCGAACTTGATCCATATTTATGTCTCTACATAAAGTTCAAGTTTACATAAGATAGCCTCAAAATCTTAGTTTATTAGATGCAATCCAAGATTATAGTATTCATTTTCATCAATAAGACTTTAATAATCATCTTATTCAATAGAGTATGATTTTAAATTACAAACTACGAGTTTTAGGATATAAATTATATACCTACATACCTATATACCTATATATCAATATACTAATATAAATTGAGATAATATATAAATCAAATTATTGAATTTTTTACCTTTAGTAACTAAACTACTTTCAAAAGTTTCTCAAACTTGACCCAATTTTTAGAAACGTTATTTAAAAATTTGGAAACAAAAAAAAAAATAGTTATCAAACACGTTCGTTTCTTGAAAAAAATGAACAATAGAAATAGAAACAAGAACATGAATGTTAATTATCAAATGACCCCTTATTTCTTAGTCTACCAAAAATAGCAAAACATACCCCAATAAGTAAGAAAGTACGTAAAAAAAGAAAAAAAGAGACAATACGAATGTGGATTCAACAACCCTCACCGGATAAAGATATGATTGACAAGACAAATTTTAGTCCATCATTAGTGCCTAATCACATGCAATTTCGTTTTCGTATA
>JBBPDI010084452.1:0-29510 GCA_037974545.1 Cucumis variabilis
CCATATTTACTAAATGGCCTCACCCTTATGGCCACATCAAGATCAAGGATGTGAGTTTGGACCCTTGGTCCAAATTCCCATTTCCACTTAAAATGTTTGGGTCTTGGACTAAAGTTTTAGGAATGACGCCCTTTGTTCTAAAATTCATTTATAAAATAAATAAATAAATAAGAAATGTACTAACTGATTCATTAATTTGTAGTGCTAGTTTTATTGGTCTTTAATTTTTATCTTAGGATTCTTTTTTCTTGAATACATAAAATTTTAATAGTTAAGCTTGCCAAGATCTGATTATGATTGGCTTTTGAATTTTATGATTTTCTTCAAAGATCAACTTTGGATTTATTGAGCAGTTTGGATGATTGGTTTTTGGGCTTCCTTTGAATTATTGATCAACTTGAATCAACATTTGGCTTGTTGATCACTTTGAAATGTCTTCTGACTTGCTGAGCATTTGAATTGGCTTGTGCCTTGTTGGCTAGCTTAGATCGAGTTTTGGGCTTTTTTTCTTGATTTGTTTTGAGATATTAATCTTCAACTTGTAGGTTTTAAAGAGATAATCAGTTTGTCGAAATTTTTTAGGAGAACAATCTCTAATTTGTAGATGACAAAGAGGAGATCAATTTGTTGATGTAGAGACCGATAAAATCGTCAAAGACATTTTTGGAGAAGAGGCGATCAACACATCGAAATCTTTTAGTTGCTAATAATTAACTTTTAATAAAGCTTGGATTGACCTAGCTTCATGTCCAACCATCATGTGACATAATTTGATTGAATGAACTAACATTATCCAATGGATCAATGACTGTGACAAGAAAGCACCATTTGAATTGGTGAGGGGCCTGAATTTCTCAATAAACAATAGAATTTTAGATTATTGCTAATGTTATTATTATTCGTATAATTTTTTAAGGTTAAGGATGTAGAATTGAGCTAGTGGGGGAATGCTGCTGCCTCTCTCCTTCCATTTTGGCCTTGTCATTGGCTCTTCCTTTGTGTTAATATAACCACGACATTGAATATTTTTCAATCTAAACTCATGCTTTTTAATTTAAATTTGACTTTTTTAAATTTATAACCACGACATGTGTTCCAATTAAAATTAAAGACATAAATTGGTCAATTCTGATGATGTCATGTGTTTTTATTATGATCGTTGGATCAAGTTAATTATTTTGGTCAAATTAAATATCATTTACTTGGGCTAAAGTCCAATTGAGCAAAAAAAAAAATACTTAATTTAGCCCAAAGGCTAAATATGATCCAAATCCATATGGTTGGGCTCATGGGTCTAGTCCATGGACCAACCAGGCTCAAGTCCATAAAGCTCATTAGAAAACTTTATAAATAAAGGAGTTTCCTTCATTTGTGGGGGTTGAGAATTTTTCCAAGAGCTAGAAGACTCTCTAACTCCAGAAGCCGATCGTCCTCGAAGATTGAAGCTTCTTTGAAGATATAAGCTTTCTTTCAAGACTCCAACTCCAAGAACACTATGTGTTTCGCTTCCTCAAACCACGCGTAAGCATTCAATCGATAGAGAATTAGAGGATCAAATACTAGAGATCAAACCACATCACATCAAATCAACACAAATACAACATCAACTCAATTTCAATTTCACGAAGCAAATTTCTCTAGAAATCTCGTGTGAACAAATTGACACGTCAAGTAAGACATCTCTACCTCTTATCTCTCTCTCAAACCTCAAATCAACAAACCAACTAATGGCACTAAGGATAATTGCATCCAAATCTTCTGTTTCAAACGATGCTTACACGAGACATGCATCCCCAGTCGTTCTAAGGCGATCATCCAGGAGTAGGATCAAGGTTCTATCATTGTACAGAGCATCCTTAAGCAGCTGATGAAATCTCCTAAAGGTGGATCATCATCAGAGAAAATTCTTTGTTCGATAACTCTACTGATGGTTCTAATCTATCAGAGCAAGAATCACATCTTGAAATTGTGTTTGTCATGATGGCTGATATAACAGTCGAGGTTGTCGTAATAGAGATGGAAAGCAAAATAAATTTCTGAATGAAAGTTGTTGAGGAGCGAGTCATGAAATTATTGCCTTGAAAAATCAAATGCAAACCCGTGAAACTGCTGAGTCAAGTCAAACTCCTGTTGTCAAAGCTGTTGACAAAGGAAAGAATGTTGTGTAAGAAAACCAACTACAACAACAATCAGCTTTTATGACTTCCTTCTCAGTCCAACAGTTGCAAGATATGATCACAAGCTCCATAAAAGCTCAGTATGGAGGACCGCCACAAACTTCTTTTATGTACTCCAGGCCATATACCAAGAGAATCATATCACTGACGTGCGAATGTTTGTTGGGTACCAACCTCCAAAGTTTCAACAATTAGACAGAAAATGAAATCTGAAGCAACACATTGCTCACTTTTCAAAACATGCGAGAACGTAGGATCAAGAGGAGACTACCTAGTTAAGTAGTTCGTTCGAAGCTTGAAAGAAAATGCTTTCAAGTGGTATACCGATCTAGAGTCAAAAGCCATTGACACTTGGGAACAATTGAAAAAGGAGGTCCTAAACTGCTTCTACGGCACCAGACGTACCGTAAGCATGATGGAGCTTACATACAAAACAATGAAATGGAGAGCCAATCATCTACTACATAAATCGATGGAGAGCTCTAAGCCTGGATTACAAAGACAAGCTCACTAAACTATTTGCAATGAAGATGTGCACCCAAGGCATGCACTAGGAACTTCTCTATATTTTGTAGGAAATAATCTCGCACGTTTGAAGATTTGGCAACTTGTGCCCATTATATGGAACTCAGTATCACCAAAAAAGGAGCAAAAGATTTTTTGGTTCCAAAAATGAGGATTGGCAATAATGAAATCAACAACACTAAAATGATCGTGGATAGTGTCACAAAAGAGTGTGGTTTTTCATGCAATTCCATTGAAATCTTTCTCTAAAAGAAAAGAAACAAAAGTTGAAAGAAAGCATAATGGCGATGAAAAGGAAGATAAGAAAAAGTTTATCCATTTTCTGACTCTGATGTTGCAGACATGCTAGAGCATCTGCTGGAAAACAACTTATTCAACTGTTAGAATGCAAACGACAAAAACAAGCAGAAAAAGTAGATGATCTTAACTACTGCAAGTATCATCGGGTCATTATTCACCCTATTGAAAAGTGGTTCGTATTGAAGGAACTAATTCTAAAGTTAGCTCGTGAAAGAAAGATTAAGCTGGATATTGATGAAGTAGCTCAGACGAATCATGTTGTAGTTGAGATAACTTCAAGTGTTCCACCATCAACACAACTTTATGATGAAAAGGAAAAGTTTGATTCAATTTGGGACTTTTGAACCTATAGTTGTTCAATTCCGACAAAAAATTGTGACGACAGACTTCCAAAACAAAGAAGAGCTTGTTAAAAATGATGGAGAATGATGGATATCCTTGACTCATCGAAAAGGAAGACATCCAAACTCCATTCAAAATGAGTCTTCATTCCATCAAAAGCATGAAAAAGGAAGCAACCATCATAAAAAGAAGAGGAAAAGAAATAAGAAAACGTGGAAGCCCTAAGCGTGTGGAAAAAAAGGATGATGATCTTCTCTAACCTCAACGATCGGTAACTTTATTAGAATTCCTCTCAAGAAACTTCTTGGATGATCATCCAAAGGAAGTATTAGAAGTCACTGCATGTCATGCTCTTAACATAATAGAAGTTGACAACAATCATGTATCTTCTGAAGAAGTCGACAAGTCAAATGAAACTAAGCAAAGGACTTTTGTCTTTGATCGTATCAAACCTTCAACTACTTGATCTTCAGTTTTTCAAAGATTGAGTATGACCACAAAAGAAGAAGAAAACCAATGTCCAACCTCTACTTCCACTCAAACTTCAGCTTTCAAAAGACTAAGTATCTCAACATCAAAGAAAAATTGACCTTTGACATCTTTTTTTGATAGTCTAAAGATGACAAATGATCAACATGAAAGAGATATGAAAACATTGAAGTTAAAATCATTTCATGAAAAAAACTATGATGGTAAGATTCATAGTCGTGTCCCATCACGCTTGAAAAGAAAGTTGTCTGTTGACATAAATACAGAAGGTTCCTTAACGGTGAGGCAAGACTTATTATATTCAACAATCCTACACATGAAGGAGGTGATCCAATCCTTGATGAAAATATAAGCTGCCAAACTTGCAGGCTTAATGATTCTTGTACTGATGAATATGAATGGAAATCATATCCTTTGTGTGATCAATTGTTCTTTTCAAAGTTCGTGATAGAAGCCTCAGATAAAGTTCGTGATAGAGAATCATAACAAATTTGGGGTAGATCCCTAAATTCAATATGTACATCCCTAATAAGAAGATAATGCAATAAATTGAAGATGTCCACTACTTTGCGTAAGACTATATACAAGTTGAGTGCAAAAAAAGGACGCTTCAAATCAAGCTCGAAGGCTTCAACAATACTTCCTCATATTCATGTTCGAAGACTTCATTTTTCTCAAGCTAAAAGCTCAAGCTCAAACATTTTATTGATGTTTTCTCATATTCAAGTTCGAAGGTTTCATTATTGCTTCCGCATATTCAAGCTTGAAGGCTTCATCGACGCTTTCTCATATTCAAGCTCGAGGGCTTCATCGATGCTTCCTTATATTCAAGCTCGAGGGCTTCATCGATGCATCCTCATATTGAAGCTTGAAGGCTTCACTGGTGCTTCTTCATCTCCAACTTCAAGCATTTCACTACTGCTTTTCCATGTCGAAATTCAAGGATTGCTTTGTTGGTTTCATCTTCAAGTTCTTTTAAGAAGATGACAACGGTGCAACTCTGCCTCTCTTTCTCCAAGAAGACAACGATAGTGCAGCTTCGCCTCTACCTCTCCAAGAAGACCATGATGGTGCAACTCTATCTCTGCCTGTTCAAGAAGTTAACGAAGGTACATCTCTACCTCTGTCTCTTTCGGATGAAGATGGTGCAGTTTTGCCTCTTCAGAATGACGATAGAGTAGAGTGAATGTGTCTGATTATTCCTACTAGAGGATAGATCTGGCAATAAAATACCTGATCGTCCCTAATAGAAGTTGGATCACTAACGATGAAGCAGAACGAGGATTCATGATCGTTCCTACTAGGGAGGTGGATCTGACGATAAAATGTTTAATCGTCCCCTAGTAAAAGTTAGATCGTTGACAAAAAAGCAGAACGGAGATGTCTGATCGTTTCTACTAGAAGATGAATCTGATGGCAAATGTCCAATCGTCCCCTAGTAGAAGTTTGATCATTGATGGTGAAGCATAATGAAGATGTCTGATCGTTTTTCTACTAAAAAATAGATCTGACGGCAAACATCTGATCGTCTCCTAGTAGAAGTTGGATCGTTGACGATGAAGTAGAATGAAAATGCCTGATCATTTCGACTAGGAAGGTGGATCTGACGGTAAATACCTAATTGTCCCCTAGTAGAAGTTGGAATGCTGAGGATAAAGCAAAACAGAGATGTCCGATTTTTCATACTAAGAGGTGGTTTGACGACAAATGCCTGATCGTCCCCTAGTAGAAGTCAGATCACTAACGACGAAGCAGAATGAAGATGCCTAATCGTTCCTAATAGGAGGTGGATTTGACGACAAATGTCTTGTCGTCCCTAGTAAAAGGTCAATCACTGACAATAGAGTCACCCTTGTATACGATTGGAAAATGAAAATATATTTGGGAGAGAGGTGCGACAATTCTAGTTCTGTAAAGAAAAAGGAATAGAAAGTTTAAAAAAAAAAAAAAAGAAGAAGAAGAAGAGTGAAAAGGAGAAGAGTAAGTTTTTTTTTTATACTTTTTTTTTTTTTTGACTTGATAAGGAAAGAATGATAAGAATGGGTCTATTTATAAGGCCAACAATCCCGATTCCTAAAAGGATTTGGAATGATATTCAATCTTTTTTAATAACATTCAATATTTAAAATAGAAAACATAATCCAAATATCTTATCTTACTTTAAATATTTAATTTTTGGGATAAATCTCGAATTTAATATTTTGAGATAATTAAGATATTTAAATACTATCCCCAATTTTAAAATTAAAATTTGGATTCAAAATCTAAGTCAAATTAACTTACATATATGGCTTCCTATTTATCTCAAATTAAAATTGGTCGTTCCAAATTCTTGTACATACTCAACACAAATTAGGATGTGGTAGAAACCTTATCCTTATTTCAAATTAAAATTTGGTTTTGTTCCAAATTTTATCCAAAAAAATCAAATTTAAATTTTTATCCTCCAATCAAATTTAATTGTGTATAAAACCTTGAGCATTATTTCCTAAATTAATTAAGATTTGACCATATTCCAACCCTTATTTTAAATTTAAATCAAACTCGTTTACTAAATTTGTAGTTTGATTAATTTGACATGTCAAATTGAGCAAAAAAACACCCTATATTTTGACTTCAAATTTATCTTTTTTGAGATTCATTCACTCATATACGCATAAATCTAAAAAATGGACATTTGTTGAATAAGCAATTTGGAGACCAATCACAAATTGTCACATTATTTATTAAATTAATGATGAAAAATATAAATAATTGAATCAGTGACTAATTAAATAGATGACATGTGTTCCAAATTAAAATTGAAGACATAAATTGGCCAACTCTGATGATGTCATGTGTTTTCATTATTATTTTGGATCATGTTAATTATTTTTGTCAAATAAAATATCATTTATTTGGGTTAAAGTCCAATTGAGTCAAAAAAATAAGTTTAATTTAGCCTAAAGGCTAAATATGACCCAAATCCATATGGTTGAGCCCATGGGTCTAGTCTATGGACGAACCAGGCTGAAACCCATAAAACTCACTAGAGAACTCTATAAATAGAAGGGTTCTCTTCATTTGTGGGGGTTGGAAATTTTCTAGACCTAGAGAGAATTCTCCCAAGTGTTAGAAGACTATCGACCTCCTGAAGCCAACCGCCATCAAAGATTGATTGAAGTTCCTTTGAAAATACAAGCTTTCTTCCAAAACTCCAACTTCAAGAACATCACGTGCTCCGCTTCCTTAATTTTCTCAATTCAAGCGTAAGTATCATATCGAGAGAGAATCAGAGGATCAAATAATAGAGATCAAAACACATCACATCAAACCAACACAAATACAACATCACTCAAGTTCAACTTCACGAATTAAATTTCTCCCAAAATCCCGTGTGAATGGAATTAAAATCACACACTTAAACATAGACTTTTCAGATTATAAACACTTAACTAAAATCTAAACTATACAATGGCTAAGGCGGAGAAACATCCATTTTTCCCATTTTTCCTCTTTGCCCCTTTTAAATTATGGTTATAAGGTTACTTTATGTAATTTTATATTTTAATTATTAAATTAAATTTTAAAAAATAAAAAAGCATCACATCCAAGTAAAAAAAAAAAAAAAGATTTTTATGAAAGAAAAAAAAATCACATACCATCCTATAATTATATAAATTGAAAGGATCATTTTTTTTAAAAGATCTTAAACCTCACGTAAAATTTTTTAAAAAAAAAAAGGTAAAAAATCTTGGGCTATCAAGAAGGATAGCAAATTATGAGTTTTACTTTGAAAAAATAGCAAAAATAATTTTAAATTGTTAGAATAGCAAAACATAAACACTACTACAAATTTGGCCTTTGATGTACAAAGCACATCTTAGTTGAAACAAAAAGCGGGGATTAACCCCTCTATATACATGTACCAGTTGAGCTAAGCCCATGTTGGCCAACTTCTACAGCTTCTACAAATTTAAAAAACCATACATTACGAACATTCAATTCAACTCATTAAAGTTGAGCATAATAACTAATTTAATTTTGATAAAGTCACTTATTTCAATCTAATTATAATTACAACAGTTAACTTTTAAAAAAGAAATATTGTATTATTGATGAATAGAAAGTAATAATTGGAAAAAAAAACAGTGTAAACATTTAAGAATGTTATCGATGAATATCGTGTTTTCTGAGCACGTTAACAAAGGTCCTTTCATGCTTCGTGAAAAATAGTTTTTTCTTGATGAGCAATGTCCATCAATATATCATTTTTCTTGATGGATCTTGTCCATGAATTTATCATAAACCCAAAATTATAAATTTTTTTCTTAATGGGCATTGCAAATCAACAAAATTCATCCCTTGATGGGCCCCATTCATCAAGAAAACCTAACTAACTTGATGAATTGCTAATAAACTTGTTATGCTTCATTGATAAACTCAACAAATTTGATACGCTTGATGCATGTGATCATATGTTTGATACACCTAATACATTGCATATACACTTAGTATTTTTCATTTATATGCTTGATTGATTAAATACACTTAATATGCTTGAAGTCCTACTTATACACTTGATACATAATTGATATACACTTGTAAACTTGATGGATATACTTGATAATGATACACTGAGTTATATCATTCATATATACTTAATAATACATATAATGGGCGTTGCATAAATTTTTTAAAAAAATAAAAATAAAAATTACGTAGTAAGTATATCATCCAACTAATACATATAATATAAGTACATCACAACTCTGATGTACAAAATTGATATAAAATAAAACCATAAAACAAAACCAACGTAAAAAAAATTATTTGAAATCAGATTCAACTCACAATACACGTTGAAAAAAGTAGAAAAAATCACAAACAAAGTTAAATTACTCTTATCAACAATCATTATATTTCATTGCAATTAATGTATCATTGATATCCTAAAATTAATATTAAGACAAGAAGAACAAATCGTTTTTTCCATATAAAAAATGATGATTAAGACCTTAAAAAGTGGAAGAAGAAATTAGAGATGATTAGGGCATTAAAAAAGAAAGAATAAATAAATCATTGAAAGATAGTTTAAAAATAATAACAAATTTAAGATGGAGAATATTTTAAAAAGAGAATTTTATCATATTTGCAAAATTCTAAAACAATGTGGTAAATTTGCTATATCATATTCTTAAAATGCTACCTACTATAATTTTCGTATTTTGAATAAGAGGTTATTAGTCTTATTTGTACAATTAACTTATTAGTTATATAGTTATATTTGTAAATTTAAATATTAAAACTAAATCACTCATTTTCTCAAAGTAAATAATTATATATTATTCTAAAAAAATATTTAAATATTTGTTTCTTCTAACATGTAATACAATATATTTAAAGGGTTTTTAAGAAATATAATAAACCAGTAAAATATTTACACTGTATAAAATAATTTTGAAAACGAAAAAAACCCACAAGTCCACAATGGAAAATACAATACATGCCCCAGTCAACACGAGATTAATCGACCACATGCGCGCAAATAATTCTTCTTCTAAACGATCATGATATGCCATTTGTAGGAAATGGTACACAATCATGTAAAAAATTATACACGATAGTGTAGTTTTTTTAATGATGAAAAAATGATTTAAATCTAAACGATCATATTAATTATGGTTAGTAATCTTTTAAATCATATTCACACGATTCTGTAATTCTTTTTAAACAATTGAAAAAGATTTTCAAATTTAAACGATTGTGTTGTTCATGCTAAACAATCGTGTTGACTATGGTAACGATTATTTAATTCCACACGATCATGTAGTTCTTTTTAAATGATGAAAAAACAACTTCAAATCTAAAAGATCATGTTGGCCATTATAAACGATCGTGGCCAACATGATCGTGTAATTGACAATTTTAAACGATCGTTTACACTTCTAAGCGATCATTTACATTTTCTTGCACAATCATTTTGACAACATTTTTTTGTTACATTCAGAAAAATGAAGATAAAGATGGACAAGAAGAAGTAGCAGAAGATGAAGAACAAAATAATGAAACATCAGATGAAAGTGATGAAGAAAATATGAGGAGGAAAAACAAAACAAAAAAAAGCCAGGGGAAAAACGTAAATATTGTGATATTCCACTATCTCTGTCTGTCTCTAAAAAGAATAAATAACTATCATTGCCTACAATTCATTGTTCTTATTATTAACTCCAACAATTTCTTGCAGCTGGAAGAAAGAAAGTGACGAATCGTTCGCATAATTGAAGGATAAATCAGAAATTTATGAAAATATTTTACCAACTTCCTGAGTTTTTTTATTTTGTTACCCTGACCGTAAATATTTTGATGTTCTGTTATATTTATGAAAATTAACATATATTTAACTTATACGCCTATTTTTTTTATAAAAAAATTGTTATAGACTTATGGATATATTGATATACCCAATAACTATATTTAAGATTAAATTTATCTTTAATTTTAAAATACTAATAATTATTGTACTTCAAATATTTTTTCTTTAATTTGTTTAAAATATTGAATTTTATGATTTTTTAGGGTAACTTTTAAAAATAGTAGATTTTACAAAATATTTATAACATATAGCAAATTCTATAACGGATAGTCATTGGTATGCTATAGTGATAGAAGACTATCAGAGATAGAATCCAAAATTTTGCTATAACTTGTAAATATTTTAATTTATTTTGCTGTTTTAAAAATATCCTTTCTTTTTTATAGTTATTTTCAAATCTATTTTTAAATTTTGAGAACTATCTTAACAAGCTGTTATATTTAATTCTATTTTTAAACTTTACCTAACAAGTGTAACCTACTATCAAAGTTGTAACTTGTAAGCATAAAATACCATATGTGTACTTTATAACCCAACAAAAAAAATCAACACTTTTTAAAGACAAAAAGGTTGAACTTTTTAAAGTCATAAACCCTTCTTATGGTAAGTATCTATTTGGTATTTAACACCCAAATATAGAAAGTTTTACAGATATAATACAAAATACAGAAGATAATTACAAAACCATTAGTCAAATGTTAAAGTTAAATTAAATTATACCCCATTCTATTCTTCTAATTAATTCTCATGTTTTTTTTCTTTGATTACACTCATTAAATAAATTATGATTTTAAGAATTATAGAAAAATTTACATATGTATACCAAATTAAGAAGAGATAATTACAAATGTATTAGTCAAAAAAATTAATCTAAAATTAAAATTAAATACATACCGTTCTGTTATTCTAATTTATTTTCATGCCTTTTTTTAATTAAATCATATAAAAAGAAACCTTATTTCGATTTGGTGTATGGTTATAAATAACAAAATATTGAAATTATTTATATAATATAATAAAAAATTAAATAAATTATAAAAAATTAAATGAATTTTACCCAATTCATTTAGAAAAAAAAAAAAGAAAAAAGAAAAAAAAACTAGAGCTAAATCTTCAATGATAATATCTGTTTCATTATTGTTATTTACAAAATTCCACTCTCACTTCTCCATGTTTCATTATCAGGTATTCTTTTCATGCTATGCTTTTTTTATCTTCTTCACATTAATTAGGTAATTATCATATTTTATAAAAAATTTATTAGACAACTTTATTTTTATTTTTCTATGGAATCTTTTATAGCTTTTTATCTCACCACACAAACCATAAGTCAATTTCTACCAACTATTCTATAAAATAAATATTTAAAGATTTGATTTAGTGATTGATGTCTTGTTTAATTAAATTTGATAGATTTTGTTATATTTTGTAAATGTTATATTTGAAAATGTTTCATGTTTATATTTAAATTTATTTTCAACAATATTATTTTTTCGTTATTCATAGGTCATTGTTAAATAAGTAGATTCCATAAACTTCAATACTTCAAGAGTAATTTCAATTGAACTTTGTACATTTATCTAAGAACTTTATTTCTACATATTTTTCTTTTTTACTCATTGTTTATCAATTTCATCATGACAACTTTGTACTCCATACATACATTTATTATTTCCAATGTATTAACTTAAGACTTCATAGCTTAACTCAGCATCCAAACATCCCTACTTTCATCTCTATACTTTTGATTTGGTTTATTTTTGTCTTTTTATTTTTAAAATATTGACTATTACATTTTCTTTATTTATATACTTTGAAAATGTTAATTTTAATGTTTAAACTTTTAAAAAGTCACCATTTAAGTTCATTTATTTTCATTTTATATTTCATGCTTAAAAACTTAAATTGTTTTCAATAGATCGTACTAAAATAGCCAAAAGAACATTTTAAAACGGTGGAGACTAAAATGAACAAAAGTGTAACAAACAGCTTTATACTTCTTTTCAAAAGAAGGAAAGATAGAAAAACAATTTGTTCAAATAAATATTTAAAAGAATAACAATTTGTTCCTTTAAAGTTTAAACATTTAAAAGAATTTAAGTTTATCTCATTTCCTCCATCCAAAATTAATCGCTTCCTCTCTCATATTTTTGGTAAAAAGACTATATGCCTTCATGTTTAGAAGATTTGATTTTTTTAATACAAAATATGAGAATTTGAGTCATGAACCTCCTCATCCGGATCAACTTATATCAATAATAATTTTAAATTTATTTTGATCAAAAGAC
Organism: Cucumis variabilis; assembly: GCA_037974545.1. Lineage (NCBI taxonomy): Eukaryota > Viridiplantae > Streptophyta > Magnoliopsida > Cucurbitales > Cucurbitaceae > Cucumis > Cucumis variabilis. Next base: position 12,477 of record JBBPDI010084452.1, read on the forward strand.
ATTAATTTTGACAATAGCCATATCATTTTGTAAATATTTACGATACATGGTATATATACATGTATAAATACTCTTAAACATAGTAATTGATTGTAGTGAAAAAGAAATTTAAAATTTAAAAAATATTCCCAAAAAATGTGAAAAAAAATTACAAAATTAGTTTGAATTTTTTACCAACTATCAATATTATCTTTACTTTTTTCCTCAATTTATAAAATAAAGATATCGATTGGCATTTGAACTTTGAATCTTGTACTAAAAATATCTTAAACTTTTAGAAAGAGTTAAAAAATACCTCTATCATTAAATTTTAGATAGAAATAATTAACGATTTGTTTCATAACATCCTTAAACTTTCAATTTTTTTAAAAAAATAATACATTGAGTTAAAAATAAAATAAAATAAAAAACTCTTATTAGTATATAAACTTGGAGTGTTAATACTTTTATACATAAATAACTTTAAAATTAAACAAAATAATAATAATAATAATGGTAATAAGAATAAAACTTAAAAATGATCATATCATTTGCATAATAATACATTTGTTTGAAGTTTTCTGACTTAAAAAATAACTCATTTTTCTTCTACTTGTCAGTTCTTACACCAATTTGTTTGGCAACCAAAATAAAAACTCAAACTTTAACATAAAATTCCATAAAATCTATAAAAAAAAATTGAAAAAACATCTCCAATTTAAAACGTACAAAAATGACATTATTAATTGAAAAAAAAAATTGACTATTAACACAAACTTAATTACGAACATACAAAAAAAAATTCGTTACAAACTTATTAATACATTCCTACAATTTTAATGTTCGTTATTCTCTTTCTCCTTATTGCGGTCCATATATTTTTAATTAGTGCGTAAATTTATTTATTTTAGATAAACAAAGGTCAAATAGTTAACAAAATGGGTAAAAAAAGAATGCAAAATAGAGAAGGATTACATTTACAACTTTTATTTTCATATACAAACATCATCAGAGATATTTTTTAAATTTTATTTAAAGTTTATAGTTAATGTTGAAACTATTAAAAGTTGAGGATCATCTTTTTTTATGCAAACCACTAATAATTTTTATTCAAATTAAAACTAATGGTAAGAATATTTTTTAATTCATCTTGAAACTTTAAAGATGTTTTTAAACTTTTGAAAGTTTAAGAGTGTTTTTGATCAAGTATACAAAGTTTATTTGTATAACTTTTGGTTCTTTTAATTGATGCAAGCAAAAGTAGTCCTGGTTGAATAATTTAGACTAGTTGTGTAAATGTAATTATATTTTTTTAGTATATATATTTGTTGATTTGAGTTCAACACAGGAGGTGAATAGATTTGAAGTATGTTAAAGCTTCTTGGTCGATGATATGTGTTTTAAGGAGGCCCAGGATTCAGACCAGGATTTGGAATTCGGATCTCCGACATTTCCCTGCATCCCCATCCTTAAAGGCTTATTAGAGTAAAAGTTATTCTCACAAACCAACACGAGTCCTTTTCACATGCATCATAGGAAAATTCACAGGAGGTCCCCCTCAACATAAAATTACTCCAAATTAAGTGTGCTTAACTTTAAAGTTCCTATGACTGAGCCACCGAAAAGGAAGGTGCACCTTGTTGATATAGGTATTAACTTTGAATTCTTTTTAAGTTTTTCTTAATAGTTACTTTTATGTCCTCAGGATCCCTCCCATTCAGATGTGGTACCAGTTCATTCATGTCTCCCTTCTAATCTCGAGCGTTTGTAAGCATTTTATGAATCTCAGTCAAATATTCTTTTCATGGTAAATCCTCAATAATATTTATTGACACTTTTTTTAAACAATTTTGAACGGTAATTGATTAGATCTTCCTCTATTGAAATTAGAGGTTCAATCTTCCATTCTCACACTTATTTTACTAAAAAAATCATTTTGTTTACCGATTATTTTTTAGTCTAAATTGAAAAATGAAAAGTTATTCCAAATTGAATTATAATATAGTATATTGAATTTCAATTCTATCTATAAAAATGTGGCTTTAATTCCTAGATTTGACTCTCACTTTAATTCATCCATCACCAATTAATTTTTCTAAATAAATATTCCATGCGAAAGAGTTATATATTGATCACTTTGTGGTTTACGTGAAAGATGAATGTAAAAGGTTCGCCACATTAATTTCATATATTATTGAACCAATCTGGAGACCATATTCATTGTTCTACACAAGTATTTGAATTGAGTTTTAAATTCATAGAAAGATGTTTAATTTTCTTAAAACGTATGATTGTAAGTATGAATTAATATTTAATTGTTTGGACCCTAAGTTCAATGGGTTTTAAATTCAGTGAAAAACTGTTTAATTTTCTTAAATATTATGATTGTAAGTATGAATTAATGTTTGGTTGTTTGGACCCTCATTGCAATGTGTAGCCCACTTCATATTTAAGGCTTCCAAGTTGTTTGTTTACAACTATGGTAACTAATAAGTAACTACCATACTATTACAGATTTGTATTGGTAAGTGTTTAATAATTTCTCACCCAATCTCTATTTTGCTTTTTTGTGATTGTATTTATTATTTTTTACTCAAGCTTATTCAACGTAATATAAATGTTTAGAAGACAAAGTAGAGAGAGGATTGAATGTAATTCTCTGTCTTCGTCCTTTTAGTTTTTTTTAAATGAACAATTAATTTTAGAAACTTTAATTAAATAATTAAATTTATCACTATAAATTGTTTATTACGTAATAATTTGAATTTAAAAATAAATTACGTAAATTTTAATATCAATTTTTTAGTAAAAAGAAATAAATATAAATCAAAATTTTGATATATATAATCTAAATTTAAATATTGATGTTGAATAAGAAATTTTGCGACCAATCACAACTTGCCACATCATTTATTAAATTAATGATGAAAAGTGCAAATAATTAAATTTGGGATAAATTAAAATTGACATGTGTCCCAAATTAAAAATTGAAAACATAAATTGGTCAATCCTGATAATGTCACTTGTTTTCATCCTACCCGTTGGATCAAGTTAATTATTTTAGTTCAATTAAATATTACTTACGTAGGCTAGGTTTTAATTAAGCCAAAAAAAATAAGCTTAATTAAGCCCAAAGACTAAATATAACTCAAATCTATGTAGTTAAGCTCATGGGTCTAGTCCATGAACCAACCAAACCCAAGCCCATAAAGCCCACCAGAGAACTCTATAAATAGAGAAGTTCTCCTCATTTGTAAGGGAGTGAAAATTTTTTGACTCCAAGAGGCCTAGAGAGAATTCTCCCAAGAACTAGAAGACTCCCTAACTCCTGAAATCGACCACCCTCAAAGATTGAAGCTCCTTGGAAGATACAAACTTTCTTTCAAGACTCCAACTTGAAGAACATCACGTGCTCCGCTTCTCCAAATCAAGTGTAGACATTCAACAAACTTCAAGAACATCACGTGCTCCGCTTCCTCCAAGTCAAGCGCAAACATCCAGTCAAGAGAGAATAAGAGGATCAAATTCTAGAGATCGAACCACATCGCATCAAATCATCAGAAATACAACATCAACACTAGTTCAACTCCACGAATTAAATTTCTCTGAAAATCTCGTGTGAATAAATTGGCACGCCCGGTGGGACAATCTCTACCTCTCATCTCTCCTCGTTATCTAAATCTACAAGCAAACCAATGGCATCAAAGAAAGCTGCATCCAAATCTTTAGCTGCAAGCGACACCTACACAGGACCTTTCACTCATAGTCGTTCTAAGGGGATCGTCCAAGAGCAAGATCAAGATTCCACCATCGCGCAAAGCATCCTTAAGCAATTGATGGAATCTCCTAAAGCTGGAATTGTCATCAAGGAAAATCCTCTATATAATGATTCTGATTCTGCTTCTAGCAAGTTAAAGGAAGAAGCACACCCTGATGTGATGTCTATCATGACGACTGATGTAACGATCGAGGCTGCCATGGCAGAGATGGAGAGGAAAATTAATCTTCTGATGAAGGTTGTTGATGAGTGAGACCACAAAATCGCAACTTTAAAAGAGCAAATGAAGACTCATGAAACTACTGAATCGAGTCAAACTTCTGTTGTTAAAGCTGGTGACAAAGGGAAGAATGTGGTGCAAGAAAATTAACCACAACAATAATCAACTTCTGTGGCTTCTCCCTCAGTTCAACAATTACAAGATATGATCATAAACTCTATCAGAGCTCAGTATGAAGGCCCATCTCAGACTTCTTTCATGTACTCTAAGTTGTACACCAAGAGAATTGACAACTTGAGAATGTCGCTTGGGTACCAGCCTCTAAAATTCCAGTAGTTTGATGGAAAGGGCAATCTGAAACAACACGTTGCTCACTTTCGTCGAAACATGCAAGAATGCAGAATCAAGAGGAGATCAACTAGTCAGACAGTTTGTTCAAAGCTTGAAAGGAAATGCTTTTGAGTGGTATACCGATCTAGAGCCAAAAAGCATTGACAGTTGGGAACAACTGAAAAAGAAGTTCCTCAACCGCTTTTGCAACACCAGACGTACAGTGAGCACGATGGAGCTTACAAACATAAAAAAAAAAGGAAGGAAAAACCAGTAATCGATTACATCAATCGATGGAGAGCTCTAAGTCTTGACTGTAAAGATTGACTAACTGAACTGTCAGCTGTAGAAATGTGCACCCAAGGCATGCACTGGAAACTTCTCTATATTTTGCAGGGAATAAAACCTCATACATTTGAAGAATTAGCAACTCATGCTCACGACATGGAATTAAGCATCGCTAATAAAGGAACTAAAGATTTCTTAATCTGTGAAGTAAAAAGGGGTAGAATGAAATCAACGACATTAGAAATATCACAAATAGTGTTATTGACGAGTCTATGGTTGTTCATGAGTCTCCAATGAAATCTTTCTCCAAAATAAAATAAACAAAAATTGAAAGAAAGAATGATGGCAAAGAGAAGCATTGACCAACTCTTAAAGAAAGGCAGAAAAAAGTTTATCCATTTTTCGACTCTGATGTTGCAGATATGTTAGAGCAGCTGTTAGAAAAATAACTCATTCAATTTCCAGAATGTAAACGACCGAAACAAGCAGGAAAAGTAGATGATCCTAACTACTGTAAGTACCATCAGGTCATTAGTCATTCTGTTGAAAAATGCTTCGTTTTGAAGGAGCTGATTCTAAATTTGGCTCGTAAAAAGAAGATCAAGTTGGATATGGATGAAGTAGCTCAAACGAATCATGTTTCAGTTGAGATGACTTCAAGTGTTCCACCATCAACACAACTTTATGATCAAAGGAAAAGCTTAATTCAATTTGGGACTTTTGAACCTATATTAGTTCAATTCCAACAAAGGATCATGACGACTGACTCCCAAAACATAGAAGAGCCAACTGAAGATGGTGACGAAGGATGGATAGTTGTGACTCGCCAAAAAGGAAGACAACTAAATTCCATTCAAACGGAATCGTTATTCCGCCAAAAGCATGCAAAAGAAAGCATCTCCCATAAAAAGAAGGGGAAAAGAAACAAGAAGACATTGAGCCTAAGCCTACACAATAGGAGAACAATAATCTTCCCAACCTCAACAGCCGGTAACTTTGTTAGAATTTCTCCCAAGAAGCTTCTTTGACCATCACTCAAAGGAAGTATTAGAGATCACTACATGTCATGCTGTCAGTATAGAAGAAGTCGACAATTCAAATGAAATTAAGCAAAGGACTTTTGTCTTTTGATCGTATCAAGCCTTCAACTACTCAATCTTCAGTATTTCAAATATTGAGTATGAGCACGAAAGAAGAAGAAAACCAATGTCCAACGTCTACTTCCACTCGAACCTCAGCTTTCAAAAGGCTAAGTATTTCCACGTCGAAGAAAGATCAATCTTCAACATCTGTTTTTGATCGACTAAAGATGACAAGCGATCAACACGAAAAAGAGATGAAAACTTTGAAGGTAAAATCATTTCATGAAGAAAATAATGACGAAAAGATTCACAGTCGTGTCTCATCACGCATGAAGAGGAAGTTGTTTGTTGACATTAACACATAAGGTCCCTTTATCGTGAAGTCAAGACTTATTATATTCACCAATTCTATAAATGAAAAAGGTGAACAAATTTTTTATGAAAATATAAATTGTTAAATGTGTAAAGCTTCTTATCGCAAGAGCCTAAACTGCATGATGCTCCTTGTCCACAAGAGCTTAAAAGGTGAATGAAAAATAAATAAATAAATAAATAAAGTTGAACTACGTTATGACTTGATCCCTATGTTATAAAAAGGGTACGTAGGCAGCTTAAAGTTTACCTTAAGTTCACACATGCACACAAAAAAACTATCATGTTGCATCGTGACGATGTAATTTCAATAGAAAATTAAATTTATGAGCAGTTACAATAGAAAACAAAGGGACAAAAGAGGCAAAGTCAAAGTAGCAAGCTCTATATTTTCTTTCAAGGTTGCAATCGAGAGAATTCATCTTTATCTTCTCTCGCGTGTTGGAGTCGAGACATGTCGCAACCGAGAGGATTCATCTTCATCTTGTCCATGTTACAGTCGAGAGGATTCATCTTCATTTTCCTTCATGTGTTGCAATCGAGAGGATACATCTTTATCTTCTCTCGATTGTTCCAGTCGAGACGTGTCACAATCGAAAGGATTCATCTTCATCTTGTCCATGTGTTACAGTCAAGAGGATTCATCTTCATCTTCTTTCATGTGTTGCAATCGAGAGGATTCATCTTTATCTTTTCTTGCGTGTTACAGTCGAAACATGTCGCAACCGAGAGGATTCATCTTCATCTTCTCCCACGTGCCACAACCAAGAGGATTCATCTTCATCTTCTCCTACATGTTGCAGTCGAGACATGTTGCAGTCAAGAGGATTCATCCTCATCTTCTCTCACGTGTTGCAACCGAGAGGATTCATCTTCATCTTCTCTCACGTGCCACAATTGAAAGGATTTATCTTCATCTTTTCCTACATGTTGCAGTCGAGACGTGTTGCAGTCAAGAGGATTCATCCTCATCTTCTCTCACGTGTTTCAACCGAGAGAATTCATCTTCATCTTCTTTCACGTGCCACAGCCAAGAGGATTCATCTTCATCTTGTCCCACATGTTGCAGTCGAGAAGTGTTGCAGTCAAGAGGATTCAACCTTATCTTCTCTCACGTGTTACAGTCGAGCAGATTTATCATCTTCTTCATCTTTAATGTGCTGCAGTCGAGAAGATCATTATCTTCATCTTCTCTATGTGGCAGTCGAGAGCAGCGCCATCTATATCTTCGAGGTGCCGCAGCCATCATCATCTGGATCTTCAACGTGTGATTTTCATCTACTTAATCAACGTACCGTAACGATGGGATATTCATCTCCATCTTCAATGCGCCTCAACCAAGAAGAAAGAAAGAAAGAAAAAGAAAGAAGTAAAAAAAAAGAAAAAAGAAAAAAGAAAAGAAAAAAGAAAAAAGGAAAGTGAAAAGAAAAGGCAAAGAGAAAGAGAAAGTTGAAAAGAAAGAAAAAAAGAGAGAAGTAAAAGAAAAAGAGAAAAGAAGAAAAATTAAAAAGCTCAATCAATGATGACAAAGAAGTTTGATCGCTCCAACTAGGGCAATAGATCTAACGACAAAAGCCCAATCGTTCCTAAAAGAAGCTCGGCGATGAAGAAGTCCGATCGCTCCAACTAGGATAATAGATCTGATGGCAAAAGCCCGATCGTTCCTAGAAGAAGCTAGACGACGAAGAAGTTCAATCACTCCTACTAAGGTGGTAGATCTGATGGTAAAAGCCCGATCGTTCCTAGAAGAAGCTCAACGACTAAGAGGCCAGCAGACAAAGAAGTCTGATCCCTCCTACTAGAGTGGTAGATCTGACGACAAAAGTCCGATCATCCGTAGAAGAAGCTCAACAACGAAGAAGCCAGACGACGAAGAAGTCCAATCGCTCCTACTAGTGCGGTAGATCTGACGGCAAAAGTTCGATTATTCCTAGAAGAAGCTTAATGACAAAGAAGCCAGCCGACGAAGAAGTCTGATCGCTTCTACTAGGGCGATAGATCTGACGGCAAAAGTCCTATCGTTCCTAGAAGAAGCTCAATGACGAAGAAGCCAACCGACGAAGAAGTCCGATCGCTCCTACTAGGACGATAGATCTGAAACCAAAAGCCCGATAGTTCTTCGAAGAAGCTCAACAATGAAGAAGCCAGACGACGAAGAAGTTCGATCGCTCCTACTAGGACGGTAGATCTGACGACAAAAGCTCAATCGTTCCTAAAAGAAGCTCGATTAAAAAAAAACAACCAAAAGAAAAAAGAGGGGAGAAGAAAAGTTTTATATACCTTTCTATTGCTGGATGAAGAATAAATACTTAAGGTGTGGGTCTATTTATAAGGCCAACAAATCAAATTCCTAAAAGGATTAGGAATGATAGTTAATCATTTTTTTAAAAACAAACCCATTTCCTAAAAGGAAGAAGAATGATTTTTTAAAGGAAAAATAATCCAATTATCTTATCTTATTTTAAATTATTTCATTTTTTGGGATAAATTTCAAATTTTTGTTCATTTGAGCCTATTTTAAATATTTAAATATTTCAACATTTTCAAAAAAATAATTATTCCCAATTTTATAATTAAAATTTCGGTTATTCAAAACTAAAGTCAAATTAACTTGCATACATAGTCTCCTTTTTATCTCAAATTTAAATCGGAACCATAAATCTAACTTTATCTCAAGATTGAGGGCCTCATTTTATCTCAAATTAAAATTGGTCATTCCAAATTCTTATGCATCCACAAGACAAATTAAGGTTCGATAAAAACTTTATCCTTATTACAAATTAAATTTTTGGTTATGTTCCAAAATTTATTTATTTATTTTTAAAAATAAATAAATAAATAAGAGTCAAATTAAAATTTTTATCCTCAAATCAAATTAAATCGCGGATAAAACCTTGAACTTTTCTCAAATTAATTAAGGTTTGGTCATATTCCAACCCTTATTTTAAATTTATATCAAACTAATCTACTAAATTCATGATTTGATTAATTTGATATGTTGAATTGAGCAAAAAAAAAAACTCGTATTTTGACTTCAAATTTATCTTTTTCGAGATTCATTCACTCATATACGTGCATAAATCTCGAAAATGGAGCATTTGTTGAATAAGAAATTTTGCGACCAATCACAAATTGCCACATCATTTATTAAATTAATGATGAAAAGTGCAAATAATTAAATTTGGGATTAATTAAAATTGACATGTGTCCCAAATTAAAAATTGAAAACATAAATTGGTCAATCCTGATAATGTCACTTGTTTTCATCCTAACCATTGGATCAAGTTAATTATTTTAGTTCAATTAAATATTATTTACGTAGGTTAGGTTTAATTAAGCCCCAAAAAATAAGCTTAATTAAGCACAAAGACTAAATATAACCCAAATCCATGTGGTTAAGCTCATGGGTCTGATCCATGAACCAACCAAACCCAAGCCCATAAAGTCCACCAGAGAACTCTATAAATAGAGAAGTTCTCCTCATTTGTAAGGGGGTGAAAATTTTTTGACTCCAAGAGGCCTAGAGAGAAGTCTCCCAAGAACTAGAAGACTCGCTAACTCCTGAAGTCGACCACCCTCAAAGATTGAAACTCCTTGGAAGATACAAACTTTTTTTCAAGACTCCAACTTGAAGAACATCCCGTGCTCCGCTTCCTCCAAATCAAGCAGAGACATTCAACCAACTTGAAAAACATCACGTGCTCCGCTTCTCCAAATCAAGTGTAGACATTCAACAAACTTCAAGAACATCACGTGCTTCGCTTTCTCCAAATCAAGCGCAAGCATCCAGTCGAGAGAGAATCAGAGGATCAAATTCTAGAGATTGAACTACATCGCATCAAATCATCATGAATACAACATTAACACTAGTTCAACTCCACGAATTAAATTTCTCTGGAAATCTCGTGTGAACAATTGAATTTACATGTATTCATTATCTTGACCAATAAACAATCAAACTTGAAATTTAAATATGTTTATGATAGCATTTAAAATATGTATGTTATCATATTCGTGATAGTTCTTGTATTTTATGTATATTTTCTTTGATTTTACTGATATTGAGCACAATTCAAGTAATTCCAACCATAACACCAATTCAAAAAAGAAAAACATTTAATTTAATTGGAGGTTTAAATGTCAACCAGATAAACAAACTTCATTGTACCAAAGGAGGGCCAACTGGATAGTGTCAAACTATAATAGACAAAAAATGGGGTTATCTCTCGTACACAAATCAATTGGAGAAACAATTAGATGAAGGGCAATGGTTTACTGATTTGGCAATTCCAAGCTAATACATTCATCTAACTAGCTTACGATTCAATTCCCATAAAACAATCAGTTATATAATTTTTGTATTAGGGATTTTTTTGAAATTTGGAGTTTCTTATGATATTTTTACTTTTGGTATTCTTTGTTTTAGGATTTTTTTTCTTTATCATTGTGAGGTTTCTTTGGTTTAGTTACATTGTTATTGATGTGTTAGTTATTTATTGCACTAATTTTTTTCGAATTGTATATAACTTTTATATAGATATGTGTGTGTGTTTTGAAATTTTCTTCGTTTAGCATAGATACTACCCTCTTAACCAATTATCGATTATATTTTTTTTTCTTTTTATTGTGAACCTTTTTTTCATTTCTTTTAATCATTTTTATTCTATTAGTTGGTATTTTAATTTTATTTAATATTTTTTTAATTTTTATTTATGAAAATTTTTAATATAATTATGGAATTTTTTATAATATTTTGTTAAGGACTTTCCAATCTGGGAAGTCAATAAATGCTAAAGAATATAATCTTTGTACAACATTTTCACATGTGACTTAGATATATATATTTATTCCAATTATATGTATAGGCATAACTAACATAAAAATAATCGTTTCTCTATTTAATTTGTACTTCGAAATAGATGAAGAGTTAATCAGAAGTTGTGATCGACAAAGGTGATATTTGGATGGTTTCCCTTATAAAAAAATCGACAGAAGTGGCGAGTCTTTGTTTCTTCTTTTAGTAGGGTTTTCATTATTTTTTCTCTCGACGTCAACATCATCAGGTTAGTTAATACTCTTCTCCTCTATCTAATTTACATTTCTCCTATCGTCATCTCTCCTTTAGTTATATTATTATATTTGTTGGTATCGTTTTTATATAGCATCCTTTCATATCTTTGTATGATTAATTTTTATTCTTCAACTAATAACACTTTTTTTCCTTTGATTGTAATTTTTTAAAATTGAAACTAAATGATGCGAAAAAAATTAAGAAGGTCACATGATCATGACAGGAATCTCTAGTTTTGAATTGGTAATTGAATTTAATCAAACCATAAGCCCTTTTTACCTGTTTAATTAATTGAATTTTTCTTATGATTCAAATTACATGTATTTTGGGTATCTAATTTCGATTAATATTGGTCATCGTCCCAAATCTAATACGCACAACCCCATATTCAATCTCACCATTTTTTCCTCTCTTAGGTTTTTCTATTCCTTTCTTTTCTTTTTCTTTCTTTTTTCTTAATATTTTGGAATTTTGCTTGTTTGATTTATGGATATTATTGCTTTTTTTTCTTTTATCATTTATTTTGGAGTGTTCTTAGTAAATTTGAGGTGACTTAAGAAAAATTGGTTACTTAGGAATCAATTTTTCTATATTACCTTAACTTTACCTTAATAGAAAATACGTTTTCTAGTTTCATTTTAGTTGAGGTCTTTCTTTTTTAGTCTTTTATTTTAAATCTTGCTTGCATTTTGTATTATGGATTGTTTTGAAATTTTGAGTTTCTTCTTCTTTTTTTTTCCTTCTTTTGGTCCTTTTGTTGTGTGATATATTTTAAATTTACAACAAAAATTTTGGACTCTTTACACTATACAAATCAAAATGAGTGTCATTTAATAAATTGGCATGACTGTTATACCCAAGAGAGAATGAAAGGTTATTTCTCTTACATATCATGCAAAGGTTAAAAAATGGCATTGAATAACCTCTAGTTCAAAGCAAACTTCTTTTTTAATCTTTATTATATTATTATTATTATTTGACAAAGTCTTTATCCTTTTCCTCTCTGTCACATATTTACATTGTTTTTAAACAACTTTAATTTAGCACTATGCTTCAGAGTCTTGGTCCATTTAGTTTAAAGTTCCAATCATTAGAATGTTGACGTTAGATTTTTTATTGAATGTGTTAGAACTTTTGAAAATCTAGTATTTTTTATTGTTTAATTCGAGATTGTTCCTAGAATTCATTTATTTAATTATTTGATGATTCTATAGTTTTAAGCATATAAGATATAGAATGGAACACAAGTAGCGAAATAATGGAGCTAAAGCGGGTCTTAAATGCATCAATCGAGAAAGATAGGAACAAAATGATAAAAAGTGTCATTTTCTTGTCTTAGTGCATTGCAATGTTCCAAAGACAAGGTGCATGTACAAGTTTGTTGGCACCGAAAAGCTCTACCCTCACGTTGTTGCCTAAAACATGTTTTGTTGGAGAGCGTTGTGGCTGCCCTAGCGTTGCCATGCCAGTTCGATAATTGATTATATAAAGATGTTTAACTACCTAGGTGTTAGAGGATCCATTACAGCCAACCTCGCTCCTACCTCTTTTCTCTCTAATTTTCTTATGCTTTTCGATCTTGGAAATGTATAAAAACAATACCTTGTGATCATGAAGTTGATTATGAGCTAAGGTAACATTTCCAGCTTGAGTTTGAAAATTTCCCCTCTTTAGATTAATTGCGTGAGATTTGATCTTCATTGTATATTATTTAAATACTGGTCATACGTTTTACTCTAAATATTTTATTAGGATGGATGACATTTTCTATATTATTGATTAACAACTAAAGTTAATTTGATGATTTGATGATGTGATTCCATGCTTTAGATTTAGTTTTTTTTTCTAAGTTAAAAACTTGATCAACTAAAATCGCTTTTACCAAATTAAAAACTTGTGCAAGAAAATTTTCAACCTAGTGTAAGTACACACATTGACAATGAGTAGTAAAAACCATTGGAAGAATTTCAATTCTAATTAAGGGACGACTTTTCATTAAAAGTTCTTATGAAGAACAAAATTTTTCTCAAAATTGCAACTTTGGTAATTAAGAGAGAATTTTATTTGGATTTTTTTTGGCAGAAAATTTATTTGACAAAAAAGTTTTTAAGAAGTTAGGGATTCTGTTATTGAAAGTAAAATTTGCCTAATATGAAAACCTCTAACTTAATTAGCTCAATTTCAAGGCCCAATGAAGATGGAGATCATGAGCTCGAAGGAGATGGTAACCTTCTTCGAGTAACTTAAGCATTCGGTCTCAGTCTTCTTGTTATGATGATGTAAAGGTTGGGAGAGACATATTCATCAGCAAATAATAGTACTATGTCTACAGCACATTTTTCTATGGGTACAGTGAATACTAACTTTGAGCTTGATTCGGAAAAGGGGTCTTTACAATTGACGAATCCAAATGGAGGGTTTCAAATTGAAGGCTTGTGATCTATTTAGGATTTCAATAATGTTGAGTCATGAACGTAGACACTAGCTTAGCTAGGATATAAATTCTCTACGTACGTCCTCATATTTCATACTTGTATCATTATTTTAGTATATGTTGTTTTCTCTAAGTCTATTGCTCACAATTTTTATCCTAATTGAATTTAATTGCATGTCTAACACTTATGATATTAAAAGTCATCGACAGATTTAGTATAGGTCCAAAGGGAGCTCGAGTGTCCCTCAACTTTACGTTCTATATATATATATATACTAAGAAGTTAGCCTAGCGATAAAACAATCTTCTAGCTTTCTCTAACCTCATGTTCATGTCTCACTTTTTTGAATCCGACTCTGATTAAGGTCAAGCTCTCTCTTACCAAATGAGCATTTTTATTAAACAATTGAAAACTAATTACATTTAGTTTTCTCTACTCTCAGTGAATTTTATGAAGAAAAAGGAGGATGTAAGAAAGCAATTGGTTATTAAATATTATGATTGTATGGGCTAACAAAAGTCTAAAGACAGTATATCTAAATATTTGTAATTGGATAGAGCTTTAATTTGTTTGAACCTTAATATGGTTTTACTTAGCTGAGGACAACATTATCAATGCAGAAGGAAAGCTATCCTTAATGTGAGGCTTAGGAACCATTTCCATGGCAACACCTATAAAATATTTAAACCAAAAAATAGAAAAAGCATCGAGAATATGACAAAATGATGCATGCAAAAAAGCAAAAGGTATAGTGATAAATGTTGTCTCTTTACCATAAATTTAAATGCAAAACTCAGTAGAAATGGAGACTTATATTTATAGCAGTAAAGTAAAACTAAACTAAAAATTCAAAGCTTGACGCAACTAAACAAGAGAGAAGAACACAGTAATGTATCATAGATGTATAGATGCATTCAAACCCTTAAAAATACCAAGAGAGATCAAAACAACAAAGTAAGTGGAGAAAGCACCGTTGAAGGTTGAAAACGGAGTAAGTTCAGAAGTTGCACCCAGTAGAGAGTATTTGTGACATTTCAGTTACTTGAAAAAGGTCCTATTTTCAAAACCTTAAATTGAAATGGCCCAATTTTGTCAAATTTGCATGTTCCATCACAATCTTGCAATTTAAAGAATTATAATAAACTTTTTTAAAAAAAGTCTAAAAACTAAAGAGAAAGCAGACATCTTTTAAAAGGAAAATACTAAAATTGGTAAGTTTATTTTAGAACTCTTAGATTAGTTGGGATTTTCTATTTTCTTTTTATTTTGAAAACTAGAGGATTAAAATGGTAGTTTAACTTTATTTAATTTCCTTTTTTTTTTTTAATTTTCTAGAGAGGACTCACCTACAGAATCTATAAAAAGCAGGTGGTTCATCGTAAAAAATATGGAAAAAGAGGAGAGAAGATGGAAGATTGTAGAGAGCCATTGTTGGAGCTTAGTGGGATTGAAGGAAGTAAAGAGAGGATGGTGGAAGAAAGTGTTGGATATGGAAGAATCAAAGCTTCAACTTTTATTTTCCCTTCCATTTATTCTTTCAAATGTATTCTATTATATGATAACTTTGGTCTCTGTTATGTTTGTTGGTCATCTTGGTGAACTTGAGCTTGTTGCTGCTACTCTTGCTAATACTTTGGCTAGTGTTACTGGCTTTGCTTTCACGGTATCTCCCTTTCTCTCTCTCTTTGATACTCATGCATGTCAATAAAAAAAATTCAGATGAAAATGGTTTTGTGTTAGCCAATGGAAAAAATTAATCATTATCTTAGAGAAGATGAGTGGACTTCTAATTCTTCTTCATTTCAATAGTTAGGGAGAATAGTTTGAAAGAATGTCGTAGGTTCTTTTGAAACAAAGGAGAAAGTAAAGTTCAGGGTACTTTCTATAATTAATTATGATTCTGAAAAAATTATTGTAAACTTGATGGGTTTCTCAACATGTTGAAGGGAAGCAAGCAGAGACTGGATGACTGAAAAGATTGTCAAGAGTAGGTTAGAAGTAATAAATTTAATTGTTGAACTTTGATGGCTATATTGATATTGACCTAGTCTCTTGATTTTAAAAAGTTCTAATGCTAAATGATGATTAGTAGTTAGGTGATTTAGTCACTCTCATTCTTCAAACGGTTTGTTTTCTTTTACCACTTATGTTCGTTCTAAATTGGTGAATATTTATTTGATAGACATGTCACTTCGTCATTTAGTAAACTATGTTGACCACATCTATATAGAATCACAAAATTCTCCTTTTATTGGCATGGTTGAAACTTTCTAAAGTTAAGGATCAAGTAGACACGTCTATGAAAGTTAAAAGGATTGAATTTGCATGATAAGAATTAAACTAAAATTGACCATCGATAACAAAACTATCTACAACTTGGCACAACAAACTAGAGACAACAGTCAGGCTTTCAGATCAAGACCTCTACCTAAAAAGTGGAAAAACATTTGAAAATAATGAACTAAATAGTCCAGTGAGTGACGGTTTTGTTCAAAACATACTTTAAAACATATACATTTTAACTTTCTTTATAAATCAATTGATAACTTAACAAAAGTATAAAATGTTTATAATTTCTTTTAAACTAAATTCTTTTTGTCTTTCAAATACTCTTTTATCTCTATAAACCCAGGAAAAACTCAGTCAAGATAGCAGAGCACCTTCAGTCTTACTATCCTGCCAACCTTGATCAAGCTAGCAGAGCACCTTTGGTCATGTTATTCATAATAATCTCGGTCAAGATAGCAGAGCACCTTTGGTCACGTTATTCATAATAATCTCCACTACTACAAAATCTACTTTACTTGACACTAGATACTTTTGCATACTTTACGTTTTTATTAAAAAAGCGTCAAGTATTGAGAATTTTAAAGAAAAACGTCAAGTATAGTTTCAAAAAAGCGAAATTTTTATGAAATTTTCCGAACTATTTTAAGTTAGCTTTTACTTAACGTTTCTTTCGCGTCAAGTATAAGAGAGATTTTACTTGACGTTTTGTTCGCGTCAAGTATAGCGAACTTTTACTTGACATTTTTTTCACATCAAATATAGTTAATATTTACTTGACATGAAAACAACGTCAAGTATAATTAATATTTTTATTTTGACAAATATAAATATTTTTATTTCCTTCATTTCATTAAATAAATTTATAAAAATAAACTTATTAAAATAAATTTATGAAAATAAACTTATTAAAATAAATTTATGAAAATAAACTTATTAAAATAAACTTATTAAACACTATTTTAATAAATTAAATCTATTAAAAAATTTCCCTCTTCTTCTCTTTTCATTTGGGAAATTGCCAAAAATAGTCTAAAAATGGGATAGAAAATGAAAAATATGACTGATTTTGAAAAAGTTGAGATTTAGGACAAATTTGGAGTGAAATGTCCAAACTACCCCCATCCCTTTTCTTTTCTATTCCACAAAAACAACAATTCCCTCCTAAACCACTTCGTCTTCTTCACTTCGAC
>JBBPDI010084458.1:0-13182 GCA_037974545.1 Cucumis variabilis
TTTGTTTAATTTCTCTTTCTTTTAGATGCCATTGCTAGCTAATTGTTAACAAATAAATTTAATTTTGGTGAAACTGTGTAAGATTGGTCTCTTTTAACGTTAGAAGAGGGCAAATAAACATTTGTTAAGAAATGTTTAATAAGCCTTATTCAATTTTCAATATCATATCTAAATATATATATTATATTATGTATCTTCAACATTAGAAAATGTATAATAATAAGTATAACTTATAATTATTACTTGATTCATTCATAAATTTTTTTTCTAAACTTATGAGATTTATTAGATACAAAATTAAAATTTTAAATTTCATTGTATCAAACATTTTAAAACAATATAGAACTTCATTTAATAATATGCATAATAATAAATTGTTAGACATAATTTAAAGTTTAGAGAATTAATTATTACTACACAATTCTAAGAAACATTTGGCGTATTGGATGAAATTTACTAAGTTTGGAGTTGTTTAGTGTGAGGAGTAAATTAGTTTTTGGAGTTAAAGAAATAAGTGCTTGGGTGTAAAGTTTTTAGTGTTGGTTTAGAAAGTTTTGTATTATGAATGCAGGAGTTGTTTAAATCAAAGAAGATGGGTGTAGTTGAGAATGACAAAGCCTGAAAGATTGGAGGAGAACTCATTCAAAATATGATGAATCGAAGGAATTTTTCATTTTTTTTTAGAAATATTAGACGCTTTTAACAAAAACTGTCAAATAAAATGAAAAATGTCAAGAATAACGAAAAAGCTTAAAAATACAATTTTTAAAATTTTTTTTCTTAATACTTGATCTGTTAAAAGCGTCTAGTATAATTTTATTTTAAGTGTTTGACATTTTTTTTAAAAAAAATCTAAAAAATTAATAAATTTTAGAAAATATCTACAATCTATAGCAAATTCTATAAAAACTATCATTAATAGAATTCATAATTTTGTTATAGTTTGTAAATATTTTAATTTATTTTATTATTTTAAAAAATATTCCTATTTTAAATCTTAATAATGACCTATTTCAAAATATGATAATTTAAAAAATGAAGAAAAGAAAACCTAAAGCCCCCTTCTCTCTCCTTCTTCACGATACTACCTCATTTTCCATCTCCACCAAAAACTAACCTAAAACCATGGCAACCATGGCCACGATGAACGACAGCGATGAATGACGATGGTAGTGATGAACAACGACGTCTGATGGTGATCTTCGTTGGCGACCGACGTCTCTGACGATGACCCACGAAGCGAACAGATCAGCTACACTCGAACGACAAAGGGCAAATTACTCCACCCGAATGGCTGCACTCGAACATCTAACGTTGACCCACTCCAACAAGGCTCGTGAACAGTGGTCATGGCTTACCTGTTTTTGATTTCGAGACATTGCTCCATCAACAATTTGCGAGTCAAATGGGTGTAAAGAAATGAGGTAAATGGTTGCTCCTTATGTTACATATATTTAAGTCATGATTTTTCTAAACTTGTGACATCGTGTTTTTTTTCTGGGGACAGAGTTAGAGACAACACTCTTTGTGTCGTTAGAGATCAAAAAGTAAGCTCTAAAACTCTAAAGTTTGTGCCCTTTTCTTTTCTTTCGAAGATTTCTGGCATGGAAAACTGTGACATGTTTGTTCTTCGACCAAGGACCTAGCCATTCATTTGACTCATCAGTTAGAGAATATGTGACTTACAAACGGAGGAATGGATCAAATTGATTGTGATCTAGATATTTTGTGTCTTTTGGATAAATGAAGGGCATCTTCTTCATTTTTATTCAATATTCTTGTCCTCTATTGTTGAACAATGCCTTTGCATTTTGTGTGATAAGATTTTCAATTCTGTTTAATAAATAGTTCCTTAGGATTAGTACTTTGTTTTTATAAATGTAGCAAATACCACTTTATGGCATACTTATATAGTAACTATTGTTGGGTTCAGATAACTAATGGGGCTTCTCTTTATGCGCTTTATCGATTATGGTTGAGTAATGGTTCTCAAGAAGAAAGCCAGGTCTTTGTTAGTTCCGATTTCAACATCTTTCTTTTGGTAGATGTTAACTACACTTTGGTCCTCTTGTTTTGATACCATACTATTTGTCAAATCCTTATAGGATTAGATTTTTTTATTAAGTGTCAGCACTACAGCGAATTGATTTTTATGTTGTATCTTTCTCATTCATATTTTGTACATATCAATATTGGATTCTTCATCATGATTGATGCCAATGTGGTTTATTTAAATTCTTTAAGACTCGTGTTTGGTATGTAAAAGATTGGAGAAACTTATAAGGGATTAGATTTGTGAAACTCCTTTCATGGACAGTTTTTTGTTTCCTTGTTATATCATATCTGCTATTCAATTGGGGAGGAATTTGATAGACCGCCTATCATACATCAATATAGTAGAAAGAAAAAGAAAGAGATCACGTGTGGAGAAGAAAAGAAGCAGAATTAGGAGATTGGAGGCATCGGTTAGGATGAATCGAAGGAAATTTAGGAAGGTTGTTAGGCGTGTTGATTAGGATAAATAAGGGTAGGTAATGAAGAGGAAGGGGGAGAGAAAAAAGACGATTCATGCTCTTCCTTGAAAGATAGGATAGCAGAGAGAGAGTTAAATTGTTTGTGAATTGAGATCTCCTCAATTTGATTGTTCGGTTAATTTTATTTCGAACTATAATTCATTCTTTGGATTGATCCAATAAATGTTCTTAGTTGAATTTACAAAGGTGTTTCATCAAATTGGTATTAGAGCAAAATTTTCTGGGCAAAAAGGAACGCAATGGTTCAAACACGAATGGAGGAAAGAATGGAGGCGCGCGATCAGGAGATGCAAACGATGAGGCATGAGGTAAGCAAAATTCCGGCTATAGAAGAAAGACTAACAACGATCAGTGAACAGACGAAAAAGACTCATCAAATATTGTTAATGTTCATGGAGTCGATCACGAAGGAGCGTACGGTTATGAGTGAGAAGATGGCCAAGTCTAGTATGCACGAAACCATGTCAACGATAACGTCAAAAAAGGAAGAACCGACAAACAGGGGCCATGAGCACGAAACGAATGATAGGAAAATGGAAGGAGAAGACGGAACAAATGAGCGGAATAAGTTTAAAAAGGTCGAGATGTCGGTATTCAACGGGGAAGATCCCGATTCTTGGCTTTTTTTAGCAGATCGATATTTCCAGATACACAAATTGACTGATGCGGAGAAGGTGTTGGTTGCGTCCATTAGCTTTAAAGGTTCGGCGTTGAAATGGTATAGGGCGCAAGAGGAGCGTGAGAAGTTTATGAGTTGGTCGAACCTCAAGGAGAGACTACTCATTTGATTTCGATCAGCAAGAGAGGGGTCAATATGCGGGTAATTTCTAAGGATCAGGCAACAGTCGACGGTAGAAGAATACCGAAACCAATTCGATTGGCTAATGGCACAGTTAACCGATCTACAAGACAAAGTGGTGGAGGAAACGTTTATGAACAAATTATTTCCTTGGATTAAAGCAGAAGTCGATTTTTGTCGTCCGGTTGGCCTGGCTCAATGGTACAAGCAGCTCAACTCGTGGAAAACTGAGATATCATCCGCAATGAGGCTAACCTTAAGGGGTACACCAGAGGAAGATATCCTCCTCAAAATTCTTTTCAAAATACGAACGTGGCGATGGCAAATAATGGTGACAATAAGGGAAACACAATGTTCCCGATGAGGACGGTTACTCTGAGAATGACAGCTGGAGAAGTTAAGAAATAAGGACAGTGAAAAAGGTTGTCGAACGCAGAGTTTCAGGCCAGGAAGGAAAATGGACTGTGTTTCTGTTGTAATAAAAAATACTCCCTTGATCACCGGTGTAAAAATAGGGAACATAGAGAGCTAAGGATGTATATGGTTCAGGCAAATGATAAAGAATTTGAAATCATAGAAGAAGCGGAAGAAAATGAAAGGGAGTTGAACTATGTGGAAATCACAGAAGAAGAGCATACTGTCACTGAATTGTCAATTAACTCGGTTGTTGGGCTAACCAATCTGGCGACGATGATCGAGAAGTTTTCATTCTGATTGATTGTGGAGCGATGCATAACTTCATCTCCGAAAAGATAGTGCAGAAGTTGCAACTAAACATGAGATCAACATCACACTATGGTGTAATTTTGGGCTCGAGGGCGACGGTGAAGGGTAAAGGAATCTGTGAAGAAGTGGAAATTAAGATGAAGGGGTGGAAGGTGGTGGCATATTTCTTACCCTTAGAACTCGGAGGGTAAATGTCGTGTTGGGAATGCAGTGGTTATATTCGCTGGGTGTGACAGAAGTAGATTGGAGGAACCATACAATGACTTTTGTGCATAAGGGAGAGAAGGTAGTGATCAGAGGAGACCCAAGTCTAACCAAATCCCGAGTGAGTCTTAAGAACATGATCAAAACATGGAAGGATTCCGACCAAAGATCCCTAATCGAATTCCGAGCAATGGAGAGAGTCTATGAACTCAGGGAAGATGACGGGATTGAAGAAGTATTAACGGTGGAAGAAGAAGTATTTGTAGTATTGAAGAACTTTGAAGATGTTTTTATATGGCCAGAGACATTACCTCCTCAAAGAAATATTGAACATCACATTCATTTGCAATAAGGCACTGATCTGGTTAATGTACGACCGTATAGATACGCTTATCAGCAGAAAGCTAAAATGGAAAAACTCGTGGATGAGATGTTGACATCGGGGATAATTTGTCCTAGCAGCAGCCCATATTATAGTCCAGTCCTATTGGTAAGGAAAAAAGATGGAAGTTGGCGCTTCTGCATCGACTACCAAGCGCTAAACAGTGTAACCATTCCAGACAAATTCCCTATTCCGATAATTGAGGAGCTCTTTAATGAATTAAATGGAGTGAAGTGGTTTTTAAAGATCGATTTGAAGGCAGGGTACCATCAGATCATAATGTGTAGGGAAGACATAGAAAAGAGCATTTCGTACACATGATGGCCATTATGAACTTATGGTTATGCCATTCAGATTGACTAATGCTCCAGCCACGTTTCAAGCCTTGATGAATTCAATATTTAAATCGTTTTTGCAAAAGTTCATATTGGTGTTCTTCGACGACATACTAATCTACAGTGAGGATTTGGAAAATCACTTGAAGCACCTCAGGTTGGCATTGGAAATTCCGAGGAAGCACAAGTTATATGCAAACCTAAAGAAATGCAACTTCGCGCGAGTATCGATTATTTGGGTCATATCATTTCAGGCCAAGGAGTTGAGGTGGATCTCAAGAAAATCAGAGCAATCAAGGAATGGCCCATGCCTAGTACGGTAAGAGAGGTACAAGGATTCCTAGACCTCACTGGTTACTACAGAAAATTTGTCCAGCACTATGGCTCCATTGTCGTGCCATTGACTCAACTACTTAAGAAGGGAGGATTCCAGTAGATGAAAGAATTAAAGGAGGCTTTCCAACAGTTACAGCATGCCATGATGACCCTGCCAGTTTTGGCGTCACCTGATTTCAGTACCACGTTTAAAATGGAAACAGATGCATCTGGATATGGGATAGGGGTTGTACTCCTCCAATCCAAGTGTACCATAGGGTTGTACTCATTTGAGGTGGTCTACAAACCTGGGTTGGAGAACAAAGCTGCAGACTCATTATCACGAATGCCTCCTACAGTTCACCTCGATAGCATAACAGCCCCCACATTGATCGATCTTCTTGTGGTTAAAAAGGAAGTTGAAGCAGATGAAAAAACTGAGCAAAATAGTGGAGGAACTACAGGCAGTGGAAGGAAGTACAGAGGGAAAATTATCCATCCACCAGGGTATGTTAAGGTATAAAGATAGATTGGTGTTGTCCAAATCATCTACCTTAATACCATCAATCCTACATACTTACCATGATTCGGTACTTGGAGGCCATCCTGGATTCTTACGCACGTACAAGCGATTGATTGGCGAGCTATATTGGGAAGGAATGAAGGCGGTTGTGAAGAAGTATTGTAAAGAATGTGTAATATGTCAGAAGAACAAGTCCTTAGCACCATCCCCCGCGCGGTTACTGCTGCCATTGGACATTCCCAACAATATTTAGAGCGACATATCTATGGACTTTATCAAAAAGGCTTACCAAGGTTGAATGGGTTCCAAGTAATCTTTGTAGTGGTGGACAGATTTAGCAAATATGGACACTTTTTTAGACTAAAACACCCATTCACAGCTAAGATAGTGGCATAAGTATTTATCAAAGAGATCGCCCGTCTGCATGGTTTCCCTAAATCGATAGTTTTCGATCGAGAGAAAGTATTCTTGAGCAACTTTTGGTGGGAAATGTTCAAAATGGCAGGTACCAAATTACATTGAAGCACAGCCTATCACCCTCAGTCGGATGGGCAAACGAAATTGGTTAATAGGGAAGTGGAGACGTATCTACGATGTTTTTGTGGGGAACGACCAAAAGAATGGTCAAAAAGGATACAATGAGCTGAGTATTAGTATAACACCACTTTCCAGAGGTCCTTAGGGGTCAATCCATTTCAGGCTGTATACGGACGGATACCACCTCCACTGGTGTCTTATGGTGTTCGTGACACCCCTAACTCTACCTTAGACGAATAGCTCAAGGCACGGGATGAAATGTTGGGAATCTTAAAAGAACACTTACGCATGGCCCATGATAAGATGAAAAAGAGTGCAGACTTGAAGCGTCGAGCTGTAGAGTATGCAATTGGTGACATGGTTTTCTTGAAAATTAGACCCTATGGACAAATGTCATTGCGACATAAGAAAAATGAGAAGCTGTCCCCCAAGTTCTTTAGGCCATATAAGATTGTGGAACGAATAGACATGGTTACATATCAACTAGAGTTGCCAGAGTCCTCTTCCATCCATCCCGTATTCCATGTGTCCCAACTTAAAAAAATGGTGGGTGATCATCGACTCGTCCAAGCGGACATGTTGCCGTGCCTTACTGAAAATCACGAGTGGGAGTCTACACCGGAGGAAATATTTGGTTACTCGAAGAACAAAGGAGGAAGCTGGGAAGTGTTGATTAAATGGCACGGTCTCCCTCCTCATGAGACAACGTGGGAGGATTAAATGGCTCCTTTCTTTCTATTTTTAATGCAATGGTCAGATTGCTCATGCACTTGAATACTTTCTAGATACCTAAATTTCTTCCATATACTTGTTTACAAGGCTAGTCTCTTTGTTCTTCACTTGTGTAATGTTGGAGATTTAATGGATACTTGGCTTTATTTTGTTGTTCATATGTCTGTTTTTTCTCTTTCATGCTTTGTTTAAAACTAATGGAAGACCGACCATATCAGCACATGGAAGAAAGGCAACTGTCAAGGATTTTGATAGTACATTTCTGTCTACCAAGAATCTGTTTTGTAGTCTGATTTATCAAATTAGTTCTCTAGTGCCATATGGAAAAAACTGTCATGGTTTTAGTGCAGTTAAAAAACTTTACACATATCCATGATTATAGGAAGAACATGAGTTGTGCTATTAATACAACTAACAATAGGAAGTTAAGTAATTGTATGGTTGTTTGAAGAGGTCTTCACTGAATTTTTGTTCTGAAAACAGTTGAGCCTTTTTTTAAATTCAAATCCATCCATATGCCTCTTATATGAAATAATTAGCTTTGGTTTCTTATGGTATTTGTTAAAGTCTACATGTAATTTTCAGTATTAATATTTGCATGATTTGAATGTTTGAATATGGTGAAGGGGGTTAAATTGAGTTCCTACTTTTCTTGAGTTCTTAGAATAAATAGGCTTACATTTCTACAGTGGAAAAAATAGTATGTTGGACTTGCTTTCTTTCATCATTTTAGTTAGTTTGTACCATATCTCAGAGGGAAAAACTTAAATATGAACTTCAAGCGATTTTTTTTCTTTTCTTTTAAGTTTTATATGCTCTTGCTTAGCTTATTCCTGTAGTGATTTTGAATAACTTGTTCGTTGAATGACTTCTTTCTTTATATGGTTTACTTAATTTTAGTGATTAAACACTTATACAATTAAGAAGAAGGATAGAATAAGTATATAGCAATATTTTAAAAAAATTATAAATATAGCAAAATTTATCAAATTCTATCAATGATAGAAGTCTATCACTGACAGACTATGTTGTAAATATTGGTCTATCACCGATAAATTATACGAGTTTATTATCGATACTTTTGATTTTTTTTTTTAAATATTGCTATATTCTTAATTATTATTCCTAAAATGACCATCACTTACAATTATCCTTATTTTCTTTCATTACTTTATTTTCTTTGTCATACTTAATTCCATGTGAAAATAAATTTAGTTATAGGTTGCATTGGTTAGGGATTTACTCCCAAGGATCCACACCTCATATAACAATTAATTTTCTTTGGGATTTGCATCATTATTTTTTTAAAAAAAAATATAGAGAAAGAAAAAGAAAATGTAGAAATTTTTTATTATTTTTCTGCTACTGTTTTATTATTATTTTTTTAAAAAAAAAAAATCATTTAGCCTTTTTCTTTTCTCTAAAAATAGGAAGAAAGAAAAAGACATAATAAAAATGTTTGTTTTTTTATTTATTGTTATTTCATTAATTTTCAAATTCAAACTATCGACCATGATTTTCTTTTCTCTAATCTATAGAGAGGACAGGAAATAGGGAAAATTTTTATCATTGTTATCGTTATTACTATTATTATTATTATTAATAGAGAAATTTTTTCTTTTCAACTTATTATTATCATTATTTTAAGTACAATTATTGTTATTTCATTATTATTCTTATTCTTATTAGTATCATTTTATTTTGATGGGTGGCGTTGCCGCCGTTCTGTTTTCTTTTCTTTTTTCAATTTTATTTATTTATTCTTTTTTTCCTTTTCTTGTTTCTTTTCTTTTTTTTTCTTTTCTATTTTTCGTCCACTGTTTTTTTACTTTTATTTTTTGGATTGATTTTTTGGGAGTTAGAGATAGATCTCCAATATTTTTTTTTTACTTAAATTGTTGCATGACATATTTGATTATATATTGTGAATTATTTCCTACTTGACCTAATTTCGAAATCTTTCTTAAATTTCCTTTTTATCATTTAATGTTCTTTTTACTTTAAAACTATGTTTTTTTCAAAGTTTAAAATATAAATTTATATTTCATAAGGTTTTCTAATCGACCATTTTTTTAATAACTCAGATCGATTTCGCCAAAAAAAATTCTACGATGGAATCTAGAACTTTCTGGGAGTCCGTTATTTCTAGATTCTTGAAGTGAGGGATTAATATCTTTGGGAGTCCGAGATTTGATCCCAAGAAAAAATAAATTTAATTAATATTTAAAAAAATATTTATTTGAAGACTAGCCTATGATAGATTTCGAGAAATTGTAATAATTTCTCATTTTCTGAAGTTGAGAAATTTTTCTCAATATAATTTAATTAATTGAATATTATTCCACTTATCTTATGAGATCATTGCTTCAAATATTGGAGTAATGAGGAATAAAATAAGACATAGTTTTAAAATAAATCAAAAAATATTTTCAATTCAAGGATTAAAATTTGGCCACCGTCTTTTTCTAAATGGGTGTTATATGGTGCTAATACCTTTCTCATACATAGATAACTCCCGAACTCAACTCTATTTTTTCCATACCATTTTTTTAATTGTTTACTTTATTTCGGTGTTCAATCACACCATAAAAAAAATTGGTGGCGACTCCTATTTTCTTTTAAAACCAACTCTTTTGAAGACGTCGGTTGTTCCGCGTCGTCTCGGGTACATGGCGACAAACTAACTTCATAAATTGAAACTTAATTCTTGATTTCTTGTGCATTCTAATGTTGAAACTCTTGCTCTTTTCTACATGCAAGAAAACACTTGTTAAGTTACATGTTACGAAAGAATCCAGAGCTTTGACCAAATGTTAACTTTTTTCTCATATTTACATTTTATAGACTTTAAGTTAGGCATAGAGCTAGGTAGAACAATATCTTCATATTGTAGAAGTTTGGGTTATTATAATTAAGTATGTAATTACTAACTATATATATGGTTAAGTGATATATGCAATTTGTTAAAGTATTAGTTCTTTGATGGAAAGTTTGAGTTGATTCAATTGATTAATTAATATGCGTAGTTTAGCAACTTTGTGTAATTTCAAAGGCTCTGCTTATATGTGTGTGAATGGACTTCAAAACATGTGCAATATAATTATATAAATATTTCAAATTGTACAATTTTTCATTTGAAGAAAAAAAAAATCTTAACATGCAAAACGTGTCAAGAATAAAAAAATTATTGATATTTATAAGCTGTCAAGTATAGTTTTACTTGATGCGTAAAAACTATCAAACAAAAAACCTCTTTATTCTTGACACTGGATTACGTGATATGTAAAAAGCGTTAA
Organism: Cucumis variabilis; assembly: GCA_037974545.1. Taxonomy (NCBI): domain Eukaryota; kingdom Viridiplantae; phylum Streptophyta; class Magnoliopsida; order Cucurbitales; family Cucurbitaceae; genus Cucumis; species Cucumis variabilis. The sequence continues at coordinate 10,384 of JBBPDI010084458.1, forward strand.
GTAATCTCATATACTTGATGCTTTTTACCTGTCAGGTATAATTGTACTCGATGCTTAAAAGCTGTCGAGTAAACTTTTCTTATTTTTAACACTGGATTACTTGAAGCATTGAAAAGCATCAAGTAAACAAATACTTACAAGTAAAAAGCGTCAAGTATTGCCAGTTTAGTAGTAGTAGAACAAATACTTCAAAAAATATTATAGGTTTGTCTTTCCTTTTTCATTGTCTTTCTTCTCTTCCTCTTGTATCATTCTTTTTTCTTTCCATTGTCTTTTTCTTTAACTTTTTTAAATAATTTTGTTTGCCCTTCCTTTCTATCTTATTTCTTCAACAATTTTTCTTTTATTTTCATCGTTTTTTTCTCTTTTTCTATTCTTCTGTAATCTTTTTAATTTTTTTTCAAATTGTTTTTTAGTTTAAGATCGTGTACCAAAATCTAAGCCATAATGTACCTAAGAATCTTAAAAAATGGTTTAGATTTGGATTGTCAAATTTAAACAAATCTAAACTATTATGAAAGAAGCAAAATTTAAAATTACCTAAATATATTATCCACTTGAACGCCAATTAATCACAAGTATTTTTTATATTTTTCATTGTGGGTCATAGATTTTTTTTTTGTTTAATTTTTTTTTTTGCTATGTTTCTAAAGACTTTTTTTTTTTCTTTTAAAGAAAGGATCCATTTCTTTCAGTTTTAGATGAATTCATAAATATATAACCATACTGCATTTAATTCATATTTTCAGTTCATGAATTCGTATGGATTAAATTCTCTGAAAAATCATTCACATCCATCTGAATCTCACTTTAATTTCATAGCTGCAACATCCAAATCAATACGAATTGAACCCATCTTTTCTATATGAAATTAAATATTTTAGCCATATTAACATAAAATACAATTTTCGTTTTTTTTCATTCCATCTATTGTCTTCATATTGCTTACCAAACATGCCATAAAATTATATTATTATCAATTTTTTTCTAGAAAGTATAACACATTAAAAGAAGTTTGAGGGAGGAGAGATTTTCCTTCATGAACAGTCATAATAGAACTAACAAATAGACTTAAATTCAATAGTTATTATGAACAAATAAATTGTTTAATTCACATATCAAGCCATCCTCATCAGACAATGAAATAAATAATTTTGTGAGCACATACCAATTTATACTCCTAAAATTTTATTCATGTATCAATTTAAACTTAAACCTAATAATTATATTAATTTAAATTTAAAATTAAAAACTTTCAATTGAAACTCTTATCTTTCTTAAAAGTATTAATTTAAACAATGAAGGTTTACAAAAGTGTATTCAAATAATAAAATATATTAAAATATTTAAATTAATACTATCATTAATTTAGGTTTAAATTAGAAAATAACTTTCAAAGTTTAAGATTTAAATTGATACAATTATTAGTTTATGGTTTAAATCAATATATTGCAAGTTTTGGAGATTAATATTTTCTGTTTTTTTTAGACCTAGGTTGTCTTCTATTTCATATCCAATACATTTATTGAATATTGGGTCAATAAGAATTGAGGCTGAAGTGATAAATAGGCCCAATTCAAGTTGGAGGATCCTAAAGAAAAGTTGTGGAATATAGTTGTAGTGAGTGAGAAACTAATAAAATGGTGAAGATGTTTGAACAAATTGTGAGTAGTGGGAGAATGAATCTCTATGTTTGAGGTTCACAGGGATATTGTTATTTTGACAAAATGTAGAGCTAAAGTTTTCTCAAGAAGAAGAGTAAATAAATTTTCTTTTCAATACTTATTTGGTCAATCTCCTTCTCCAAACTGAACTTAGCAACAACAACAACAAAAAAAGGCTATTTAATTATGTAAAAAAAAAAAAATAGTCTCATTAAGTATAATAGGTTATATTATCTATCTATCTATATATATAAATGTCCTTAACTTTTCTGTTTATCTTTTTCTTAAGAAAATTTCTTGATACTTTCATGATAAGTAAAAATATTTTAAAACTATTATTAAAATAAAAAAAATTTAAAATTTGGAACAAAAATAAGATATGAAATAGTGTGAGAGTGACCTAAAAAAGAAAAATTATATTCGGAAAATTATATGACTTCTCTGAATTGATACCATCAATAGCAATAGCAATAACAATAGAGAGAAATAAAGAAGATAAAAAGATAGTGAATGTGAAAGTTTTCGTACTCGGATTTTCAACCTCGACCACATCGCGATAAAATATATTAAGAAACAGTGATTAGGGTCATTCATTTGAAATAAATCTAATAATGTAAAATTCTTTTAACATATATTCTACTTGTTGTTTTGAGGTTAATGTTTAAATTGTAATGATAACCCCCACATTTGTTGTGTAGAAAAATCACAAATAATATTAGGGTCAGTAAAGTTTGAATTTTGAAAATGAGCACCATCATGCAATGGGCCCAAATACAAAAACCCAATTTAAATATTGTGGGCCATTCTAAATAATAGCCGTTGCCATTACCACAATACGCACCGTTTCAGCTACGTGACTATAGAATTTGAAAGCCATTTATATTTTTAAAAATAAAATAATAATAATAAACCGATATTAAATCCGAATACGACCGTTGGATTCTTTTTGATACCTAAAAGAAAAACACTCTCTTGATCTCTCTTCTAACGCTCCTCTGTCAGTTTCTTCATCTGAGCTGAATTTTAATCTTTTTTTGTTGATTGAGTCCAAGAAGAAGATTGAAGATAATGGCCGACAATTGCTTGTTTAGTGAAGTAGAAATGGCGATCGATGAAGCTGTCGGCCACCCCCAAG